>JAVQJF010050202.1:0-50191 GCA_036023855.1 Gadopsis marmoratus
CTGGCGACCAGTCCAGGGTGTTTCCCTGCCTCTCGCCCAATGTTAGCTGGGATTGGCTCCAGCCCCCCCCTGCGACCCTTCAGGATAAGCAGTCTGGTTAATGAATGAATGAATGAATGGTCTTAAGTGTTGACCACAACCTTTGAGACTGAGAGGATGAGCAGATGTGTGTAATGATGATGGTGCGCTGAGGTTGTAGAGGTCGGATGTGAGACATTGTTGTCTTCCAGTAATAAGGCCGAAATATCAAAGTCTAAAACAGTGAGAATGGTTAGATGCCGTGCAGGGAACATATGTTGCGTCTGTCTATGAAGTTCAAGTTATGGTTCACAGTGCACTTTAAAGCATCTCTGAGGTTACTTTTCGTGTCTCTCTTCTATGCAAATGTCAGACTTGATATTTAATGAAGCACTTAGAGTGGGTGGACTGCCCACACTGGCACCCAGAGCAGAAACTGGCAGAGGAAATACTGTTGCAATGAGCATTGTAGCACTTTTAAAGTCATTTGTCACTGAAGTAAGTTTCTTAACAATATCACAATAATCTTAGAGAGCTCAACATTTGTGGGACTGAATTGTAAACACTATTACCATTCTCTTGTCACAGCCGGCTGGCTGTGTCAGCTTCCATGAACTGGTTTGACCTGCTGGGGTCCGTAAACCTGCATTCAACCTTTAAAATAGCTTATGGCGTTGTTCCTTCAGTTAAGATTATCTGAATGTGCATAGTTTGTTTGTTGATGATGTGTTTGGGCATGTCATGTCGGTAAGCTACTTAGCAGGCATTATGCGTGCTTTCACTTTTCAGTCAAGCTTCAATAAACCAGCTGTGATCCGTCTCTGTAAAGTCCCCAAGAACAGTAGGCTGCATTGTTACATTACAGCTTCCCTCTGTGCGCAACGTGAAGCCTTGAACTCCTTATCGGGAAGAAACACAGGCTCATAAAGTCAGAAGAGACGGGTAAGAAGGTGTTGACAGTAGAAATAAGTATAAACCTGAAGAGATCATGGAGCATGAGACAGTGACGTGGAAGGAGATGAAAGAATGGAGAGAGCAGAGAGAGGGGAGAGAAGGGAGGTGAAATCAAATTCCAGAGGTCAGCAGAAAGACGGGTGAGTAGTCCTGAGTCACCCCAACTTCCAGGACTGCACAGAGACAGATGGAGGCATTGATGGGATTTATAACCAGTATCATGGCCATTAGACAAAGAGACAATTCAAACGTGGTGTCAGATTTTTGTCCAGATTCAAATGAAAGCTGCAGGTGAGTATTCACTCTCGAGGAATTCAGCGTCACCTTCTGTCCAACGTTCCCACAGTCGGCACTCTCCTCTGTCTAACCGACTCTTCACTCACAGCTTTAAGACCCAACCCGCTGATCCCATGACTCACAAACATCAGTGTGAGGTACAAACCCCGCTGACCACACTGTTGGGAATGCAGATAATGGATAGAAACTCTTTCTGTCGTCATGCTTTGATCTGTGTCAGTGTGATGGAGAGTATCAGCACTGACGGATAACGGGGACTGACAATTCCCAGCTCAGACGCAAATCCAACTCATTAACCTGATAAGAGCCTGCATGTCAGTGATCCTGTGCAGCTTTTGGCTCAGAGTGGCGCATAGATACACACACACACACACACACACACACACACACACACAGACACACACACACACACTGAGAGAAAACACAGAATCATAGCAGGGATGTTCCTGGAAAACAGACACAGAGTCCAGGAACAGAGCACAATATCACCACGCTCTTGTAACGTTTGTAACTTTCTTCACAAATGACTGATTTTAATTGCGTGTGTGACACTGCGAAGGAATTTGTGCAGTTGTTTTCTCGACAGCTTAAACAGCTGGACGGGGATGGAGAGAGGTCAATAAAAAGCGGCTGAAGTCAGAGTGATGAATGCCAAACACTTACGCTTACTTAAGTTAACATCATCACATAAACTACTATCTCCAAATATGCTGTGTCACATTGAATCAGTTGTAGGTTACTATACAGCAGCACAAATGTTTTATATGATTATTCTCTACTTTATTTATATCAGATTATAATTATTTCTTTGCTAATTAGCATTAAATAAGACAGGAGAACCACGTGTCAAGATAACTCATCATATAAGATTCGACTGTAAGACTTTATTCAATATTATTGAATATTACCCAGCCATCGACTTAAAGAGCAGTGGTTAAAATATTTTAATTACTTTTCATCAAATGCAAATGGAGCAATCAGTTGCAACAGATATCTTCTATTTGCCCTTGACACATCACATAACAACCATGCAAAACGACTTCGACTGAAACGCAGTAAGAGCACAAAACGGCATCGTCTATACAGACCTGTACCGCGAAAGCATCTGAATGAAACAAACGTGGAAAAAGTCTTACCAAGCTACAAGCCTTCTGAATGGCTACCTTCTGCGTGTCTCTGCGGGAGCCGTGCGTGTGTGTGGCCCTGGGATCCTGTCGCTCGGACTGCGCCGGTCGCCCCTCTGCTCCTGGGTTTTATCGGAGCGCTGCGGTCCCGCCGGCGTGTGGAGGGGGAGGGATGCTGTGACCTCAGCGGGGAAGCGTGGCTGGCAGGGCGGATGACGATGCAGCTTGGTGGGCGGTGCCGACGCGGACGGGACCGTCCCAAGTGTTCAAGGGGTAACGGATCTAGAAAAATATCTGTTCTGAGGGAATTTTATTAGGAAAGCTTCTCCGTTGACTCCAATGACACATACAACCTTCTAATAAGTTATATTAGGAGGATGTTTTGCTTTGTTTATATTCTTTGGGACAGCAAACGTTCGCGTGAAGCAATGTGTTCATACAGCCGGTTAAGATAAGATAAGATCAACTTTACTGATCCCACAGAGGTAAAAATACCAGTGTAAAAAAGGAAGTACAAGACCAAATACATATTATTGAGAAGGGAGGTAACCTCATAAAACTGGAGCATTGTCATCGTCTGCTATACACAACAAAAATCACAAAAAATAAAAACAAAGGTACAGTGTATACAGTATAATGCACTGGGTCCTACACATAGCCTACACCATACATACAGTAAATACCTGCACAAGGTGTATTGTATTTGATCACGTGTTGTGTTGGAGGTCATCTACTTCATTCTAGCTGTTTCAAACTACTCTTAAACTGCTGGAGCTTTTCAAGCTGACTCCGGTAAGTGTATAGAGTGACATAAAACCTGGCTCACCCCGTTAGTGACGTCTGGCAGTGTGTGATGGGCTGTGGGTGTCGTTGTATCTGTGCGGTTAACCAGCTGGCACCAGGAGTCATTTGTTACAGCCACTATCTCATTATTCATCTCATCCCTTCCTCAGGAAATCAGTCACTTAGCCTCAAGAATAGCCCGCGAATCTTTTCTTAGAACCAACAGTGATTTTATTTGAATTGGATAATTCATGATGGTTTTTACTGTCTGTTAACTCCACATTAAATAGCTGAGAACATGGTACTCAACAACTTAATGGGTGTGGGGTAGTTAGTTTGGCGTCTGTCCTCTTTGTTTCCATCTGTGTTCGATTAGAGGGCCCTCCCACTTCTTGATGAGGAAAATCACAAGTAAGCACACACACACACACACACATACATATATTGGGCACTGACAGCTACTATAAGCATGTTATCTATTACAGATGGCTCAAGGCGGAAGTTATTCATCAAATCAGGTTCCTCCAAACACAGCTAGAAGTCTTATCTCTTTGATTTATTCCATATTCCTTTACCACAGACTATCAAATGAATTAAACACAATTGATTATTTGCCATGCTCCCTTTTGATGAGTGATTAAAAGGGCATGTCAATTATCCATAATTTGACAGCCCATTGTGCAACGAATTGCAATGAAAGGCATTTGTAAGATCTGTGGAAGAATCACAAAACTAGACAGACCATGGTTTAAACATTTTTGTTTTATTGTCTTAATGTGTGGGTGAATGTTTTCATGATTCCCTGGACTCAGACTCTCCAAATCCATAAACAAAGTATCAAGTGCCCCGTATAATGAATGTATACAAGAATCTGTCTTGGGGACGTTTGAGCAGAGACACAACTCAGAGTTTGCTACCTGCTACAACAACAACCTGCACCTCAGCTCACCAGTTAACACGTTAGCCTATATCTCGTTTGAGTCATCCAGAGTGAAAAGGTTATTCAAGCAGATGAATGTAGTGGAGAATAAACACGTGTGTAACAACATGTAATTGAGGACAACATTTAAGCCATTTCCACAGACTAGGTTTACGTGACTAAACAAAGCTAAATGAGACAACAAAGGCCTTTCATTATAAGTTCCCTTTATCCTTGACTTCCACGAAGCTCTCTCTGTTGTGTACTATCCTCACTGGAAAAGATTAGGAAGCAGTACCATATTTTGTTAGTATGCTATAAACAGGAAAGCCCTTTTGTTTTTCTTACAAACATTTCCAGTCATATAGGCATTATACACATGCACAGATCACGTCAGAGAGACGTCAGATATGTTAGCAAACAGAGAACGTTTGTTGGTAAGAGAGTAGCAGGTGATGAAATCAAAAACATGACTGTTATACTCAGGAAATTCTGAAGTGCATCCTCTCGAAATACATCAGTTGGCTTGACACTGATTTGGCAAACTTAGAGAACGGACATTTATTTATTCTGCATTACAGAATGCAGTTATTTAAAGACAGAGTATCTCAACAACACATCAAAAAAAACATCCGTGTGTAATATACAGTTTTTTTTATATGATTATCATTAGGTGCTACAAAAAACGAGATCCAGCTAGAAAGAAAGGAAGGTAGGTAAAAAAGCCTGCACAGCCAGAGAACAGAGGTGTAATTCAAGAGGGAGATGTGAAGTAAAACTTACAGTAAGATGAGTTGTCAGGTCATGGGAGCAGATAGGGGTCAATCTAGCCACTAGCGAGATGTTGTAAAACTGAGCCTTCGAGTGAATTATGTAAATTCCCAGTACCCCATAATAACATAAGTAAGTACATTCATTGTGCTATTGTATGCGTTTACACTACTTTTTGAACTGACAGGCTATTCCCCAGAAATTACACTGACCTCATATGTTTCTTCTCTGCAGGTAGGGAGATGAAAGAAAACGGACTAAAACCTGCTTTTAGAATGATAATTAGCCCTTTCCCCCATTTATTTGATGTATTTCTTGAACATTAAACTGTATATTTAAAATATTTCCTTGTGGGGTGAGCTGTGCAAACTGAAGGGACTGGGAATGAAATGAGTGACTCGATAAGCACTAGACCTTTTCCAGTTGAAACATCATCTTGACACAGATTAATCACGCATGGGCTCATCCACGTGTGAGAATTATTTGGTTTAGAAACACACAAACACAAACACACATCTGCATGAAGCCACCAGCTGGAGGTCTGAGGACGCTGCCTCCTTGTGGGCGGGGCCTCATCAGGTTCACAGGAAATGTGTGGATCAGGAAGTAGAAAGTTTTTCAGATGTGTTGTGTCGCTAAACTTTACTACTAAAAGCGTTAAAAGTTGAACTCGGGTGCCAAAGGATCATCGGGTGTGAAACGCCGCCGTCCACGGTCGGACTGAGGTCGGACTGAGGCCGGACGCCGTTGCAGTACGTTGTAATAACGCGAACACGAGACAGCAGGACGGTCATGTTCTTGCGCTTAACGCATCAGTTCGTTCTGAGCAGCGGGGCGAGAACACGATGCACGCATGTCACTGCAGTGCTGACTGGGCCCCGAGACCTGCCGTGACCTTATAGGTGTTTTGTTGTTGTTGTTGTTGTTGTTGTTGTTGTTGTTGTTGTTGTTGTTGTTGTTGTTTATATGCAGGCAAAGCCTTTCAGGACTAGCAGCCGACTCCGCTTTCCTTCCGTCGAGTCTGTGACGTGTGTATTTGCTGTGTGTATTTGTTGTGTGAAAAAGCAGCACGTAAGTCGGTGCTTCGTTATGTCACGTGTCAAACCGCTGGAGGCCCTTTTCCTTGTTGCACGTCCGCGTCTCTGGACGTCGGTTGGCCCGCAGACGTGTTTGGTCTAATGTCTCAGTGGGCGAAGGGACTGAATCGGATGCAATTTGGCAGAGAGATTATTCTGCAGGGGATGGATCCTAATGGCTGTGGTGACTCTCTGTCCCCATCAGAAGGGACACTTGTTCCACTCTTCATACCTCTTGACTAATGTCCAACTCAGGGCTGCAGCTGTAATGGTTGTTTTACTGGCTATATTTCGATTATTTGCTTAGCAACCAGTCGGTTCATCTTTTAGTCCGTAAAATGTGAGAAAACTGTGAAAATTGCAGTTTCCAAGAGGTCCCAGGTGAAAACTACAACTTTCTTGTCTCGTCCACTCAACGGTCCAAAGCCCAAAGACGGTCGATCTGTAATGATATTAAAAAAAAATGCAAAAAGCAAATCTGAGAGGTTTGAAACAAAGAATGTTTGACATTTTTCAAAATTGTTGGCGATTCATTTTGTGTTGATCGAATAATCAGTGAATTGATTCATCTTTTTGTCACCAACGCCTCAGCTGTACTTCGACGTTAATGCTAAAACTGAATTCTGAAATTAACATTGTAAATGCATGTTAAAATCCACACGTAGCACATTATCATACTAATATGTATTTATGTTTTTAGCATGCTAACTTTAGCCAACAGCCGTGGGACTAAAACTGAAGAAGTACCACCTGGACTGATGAAATCTGGGCGAGAGGGTTGACAATGTAGAGCTGAGACTGAGATGTCCTAAAATATGCTCTGTACAGATGATGAACTCTTTTTATTTAGATAACAGCAAGGCATTTTCTCTAGTGCCTCCCTTCGGCCAAATGTTTTTGTTTTCTGGCGTGAGCGTCAAAGGGTAACTACTATGTAGGATTACATTTATTCTTGTCATTTGTTCTACTGGGCGTAGGACCAGCTGAGCCATGAATCGAGTCCACCTGCAGCAGCAGCAGAGCTGTGGGGCCTGGGAGCTGAAGGAGCGGCTGGGCACCGGAGGCTTTGGGAATGTAACAAGATGGCAAAATAAGGTACATAAGCCGCACACCTTTAACACACTGTTCCTCTTTACCGTCTGGGCACATTCGGATTTATTTGTGGCTGCAATAGAACATGCTTTCAAATCACTCTTTCGCCTCACAGTTTGAAAATCTCTGCCGTAAGAACTTTGGAATTGATGCAAAAAAAGTCACACTATGCAAATCCCCCGTGCGATCTCAAGCCACTCGCTTGTTGGACGAGCCTGTATTCATATGTATGCACACATTGTTATGAAACTTTGCACTTCCAATGTGAAACTGGCACTTTGTGGATGTTAATATTGTCAGGTAAAAGTTGTGTAAAATTTCAATGTTCATATCTAAATTAATTCTAATTGAGAATCGGGGGGGGGTTTCACCTGCACTGTTTTATGTAAATATGCATGACATCAGTCCAGGAAACGGTCTTCTTTGTGCACTCAGTCCAACAGAAATGGTGTCTATTGTAGTGATATCACTCCTAGTCACAGGGTGAGAATAATGTAGAGTTGCATCATTAGCAAGAGGACGATATGGGAATATGAACACGCCTGCTTAGTGGACCTTCCTCTTCCTCTTTTTAAAACTGTACAGTCGCATTACTCACACTCAGTTTCAAGGCAAATTTAGAGCTGGCATTAAGCCTGGCAGCATCGTCATGTGGATGTAGATATGAGTGACGCAGAGTCAGAAACTACAGTAAAGCACTTAACAGAATATGATCTCTTGGAAATATTTTCTCTTGCAGTTTCAAATAGATTTTTATGTATATAACTCTTGTCGTCACTTGTAATGAAGTAAACAGGCACCGTCTGTTGGCTGCTCCCTTGGTGTATTTCTGGCCATTATACATTTATTTTGCTGAATGAAAATTTGCCTTTCTGAAATCTGTTTTTGACACACATGGTAGTTTGCTTACGTTCATTATACATGTATAATTTGGCATAAATCACACTTGAATCGTGTGTGAAATTCAGTCTCTACAAGAAAATCGAATGTTTATATAATTTAATTCTACTGCTATTTACAGTAACAAAGTAAGTAACGTTCAAGAGTAAATGATGTATTGTTGAACACTTTGATCACAGTTGCTGAAGGCAGTGGCTGCCACCACTGCTGCTGCGATGACTAAACTTCCTCTGTAGGAACTTTCCTGTCTTCCCGTATTTATGACAATACTATGGGATATTAGTAGTTATGGGAAGCAGGATAGGTGCAGTTTCCTTGATGATGCCATGAGAAACAGGTAGTGAGATGTAATTCTGTTGCTCATCATTTGTGGTGGTTAAATGTGCAGTATTTTTATCTGTGGCACGGTTCCACGCCGCCCTTTTTTTTTTTTGCATGTCTCTGTCTATCGTCAAGCAGGAATACTTTACCATCGGGCCTCCTGAAAAGAAATAATGTTTTGGTCATGCTAAAGTGTATAATTTATGTTTAATTATAAAGCTGTTAAAAATGTTATGTAGCATCTCTAATGCGTATTATAAATGTTGTAATGAAGAAGTATTGTCCCAGTTTGAGGCCCCAAATAAGATGAAGCCGATACGTTGGTTATATGATGGAAACCAATACCAATAGAATGGCAATGTTTAGTAGATTAATTGATAAGTCGACAGAAAGTATAATTGACAGAAAATTAATTTGCAACTGTTTTAACAAATGTTTGAATTGAAAAATTTAAGTCATTTGTCATTCAAACTTTAAATGATTCCAGCTTCTCAAATGTGAACATTTACAGATTTTCCTTGTCTTAGCATTACAGTAAATTAAATATATCTTTGTATTTTGGACTGTTGATTGAACAAAAATTTGAAAACGTCACCATGAGGAAATTGTGATGCCCTAAACAAGTAAACCCACAATGAACTGTAACATAAATGCCCAAATATGAGGCCTACCTTACAATGTTAGAGAAATGATGCTGCTACTGATTAGCCACTTCAAATGTATGTATGTATTTGACTTGAATTATTAATCTTGAAGATTTTTGCTTGTAATTAACTATTGAACATCCACCTTCTATGTGTGTGGGTGTACTTTCAGGACACGGAGGAACAGATTGCTATAAAGCAGTGCCGCCAGGAGCTGAGTGAGAGAAACAAACAGAGATGGTGTCTGGAGATCCAGATCATGAAGAGGTCAGTTTCACTCTCTCATGCATCAACCTACCAAACGGCCCCAGAGCAAAAGAAATGACACACAGAAGACACATTGCAATTTTCCCAGATGCCAAACAATATTCCTGTTTTTTTTGTGTGTGGCAGTTTGCTTTTATTAGATAGAACACAGTGAACATGAAGACCCGAAAGATGGAAAAGATAGGGGCATGGACTGCAGCAAAGGTCCCTGTTGTGACTGCAGCAAAGGTCCCTGTTGTATGTTGTGTTGTATGTTACGTGTCTTAACCACTAGGGCACACTCCAACTATAAACAGAAATGAATGTGGCACTATGTCCCATATAAGCACACAACATTGTCTGAAATAATACTGCTATAAACTAGATTTTGACACAGGCCATGACCTCAGCATTAGGCAATAAATCAAGACGTACGTTCATGGTAACATTATAGAGTCAGATAAGAGTTTGTGAAAAGTACAATATGTTTGCCTTATCTTGCCATTCTCAGTTGCACTCTTACACAGGCTCACAGATGTTGATCTGATGCCCAAAAATATCAGATTTCCTAACTGTTTGTTTTTTGTACGACCACAGCATCTTGCCTAAGCTCATCTCTTTGTTTACAACAGATTCAGCAGCCTCTTTTTTTTTTTTTTTTTTTTCCGCAGTGATGCATCTTAGTGTGTGACACGTTAGTTTTGAAACTCGGCTGAAGAAATAGGGAGCCAAGTTTTGGTTTGACGTGTTGTGACTCATTGTGATACATCCCATGCCAAGACTTGACCTTTTTAAGCACCCATCTGTTTCACAGGTTTTCTCAAAATACAAAAACTAAATTTGTATCCTGAAATAGTAAAAATCACACAAGTCATTAAATAATTAGAACAGCATGGAAGTTTGGGTTATTTTGGTCTGTTAGTGGTTATTTCTGACAGGATGATGTGCCGCCTCCTCATTTCGCTCTGCTTTGGTGTGTGTTACATTTCCACACACGTCTGTGTTGTCTATCAACAGTTTGAACTGGGTCACTGGAGTTGGATGGCAGTTCATGCAGGTTTTGATTGTTTGTGAGATGCGAGTTGTGTGTGTGTGTGTGTGTGTGTGTGTGTGTGTGTGTGTATGTTGTCCTTTGCGGGGGCAAAAATGAGCATTAAACCATTTCTTTCCGAGTCCCAGTTTAACAAGTGTGTTGTTTTCAGACAGACATGGTCACAACCACAACACCCACACTCAACCCGTGGAAAACCCACAGGGCAGGGGACACGTACATGGAAACCTACTATTATATTATTACATCTACTTAACATACATGCACATATACTGAAAAATACATCACTTTCACAATGATTTTGAGTAATGATGTGTTTATAGAGCTGGCATTGCATTACTTTTTCATCAACTGAATGTTTTAGTCAAAACCAAGAAAAATCTTTTTTATTTATCCCACAATCTCACACAGGTTCCTGTCACTCTCCCAGACTCTTTTTCTATCCGCGATCCCCAAAATGTGTTTTCAAATAAATTTAAGAGAGGCAGAGCAAGGATGAGAGAAATGTTTTTCACATCAGATCATATATGTGGTGCTTGTCTCCCCTGCAGCAGAAAGAATCGTATAGTAACACAATAGGATCGTACTACTTCTAATCACGTTTGACTAGTTTGACCAAACATGTTTCCAGGAAGAAAACATGTTAGTGACCGATGATAGCGTAGGAGGTTATTATGTTATTATTATTATAGTGATGACTGTCTTCTCTCTCCTACTTTTATAGCTGTTACTGATCACATGTTGTACAATGTTATTGTTTGAGTAAATCATCTTTTTTGTGAATCTGGTATCGGTGTGAGTTTGTCTTCGTGCGTCTCCTTTGCTTTTTTAACGAGGGCCTGACCCTGTGACAATCAGACACACATTGTTTCAATCAAAGTTACGAAACAGCAAAGAATGAGGAACGGAGAAAGTAATAGCGCAGGTCAAACCTGAGGGAGTAGGGTGAAGAGAATGGGTGATGTAATGATTTTTTTCCCCCTGAAAGTATTCCATTCTTAGACACAGTGATTGAAAGAGATGCAAGAAAAAACAAAACACTTATGAGATGATCTTCACGCAACTTATTGACATTTGCAACCAGGGTAACCAGACATTACTTCATTTTAATCAGCCACAAGCCAAAACATTGGGAACCACTTGTCCAGATCTAGATTTGTAAATTTTTCAGTGATTATCTTTTATCACTTTCAACACCTGTTTCAAGCCTGGCAAAGGAGACCTCTATTATTCTAACTGCATTGTAACTAGCACATATATAAATCTAGCACGTCTAATATGACTGTCCTTGGCAGTGGGATTATTGTGGAAATTCACATCTCCGTAATAAAAATATGACATGATACATTGTGTAGCCCCACTGACTGATGTCTGCTCATCTGTGCTCACGTAGGTTGGATCATGTTAACGTTGTTGCAGCCAGAGAGGTTCCTGAGGGAATGCAGAAACTGGTGACCACCAATGACCTGCCACTGCTGGCAATGGAGTACTGCCAGGGAGGGGATCTGAGAAAGGTAAAAGTCTGTGTTTATGTTTGAGAGAGCATGTACACGTATGTGGTTTAGGACACTGGATCAGAGCCCATAGACCTTTTTGTTTAATCAGAAAAAAGTAAGGAGGAGCAGTAATCATGCGTGGTGATCCTCTTTGAAGCACTTTTCATGAATCACTGAGTTTGAGATACCCGCGCGTGAATGTGACTGTCTGATTTGTTTGGACCAACAACCGGACCATTGTTTGGGGGAGAAAACTGGAGCACTTTTTAATCCAAAACCAACTGAGTGTGCAGCCTGAGGTGATAGACAATGTTGGCACCAGGCAGCCAGTCACTGAGGAGGAAAATGGCAACTATCACAAACCGCAGTGTCATAAAAATTTCAAAGCATCCCAGATGGTCTAGTTGGGGGCAGATGGAGCGGTTAGCAGGGACGGAGAACCAGCAGCATCCTCTTTTGTCAGGCCTACCACAAGTTTCCAGCAGTAGAACGCTTTAAATATATTGTTTAAAGTAAAACAGATCAAAGGCTTTACAGCAAAAGTGTTGATTTGCCAATCTGCAAAATGTCTTTAGTTTAACATCTCCAACCAAAAATGCTCTGTATAATCTGATCGACAGCCTTTGAAAAAGCTCTATTCATGTATTAGAGAGAATCCAATGTATGTATAAATACAATGTATTAATGGGCAGAAACTAAGACTGACTCTGTCCGCTTGTATTTTTTTCTTCCCATGGTTTATGTTATTCACGTGTGTTTGTGCTCTCTGCAGTATCTGAACCTCTTGGAGAACTGCTGTGGAATTAGGGAGGGCTCCGTTTTGATCCTTTTATGTGACATTTGTGAGTATCCTGCTTGATTTCCCCCGGCTTCATTTTAAATCATGTGCATGTGAGAGTGGCAGGTTGATGATGTGATCGAGTGAGCTGGCACAGTGATTAGTTCCCTGTAGCATGGAGGAAATGGTCATTGCGACCAGTATCATGATGTCATCAGTGACCCTAAACCGCCAACCTCTTAGTCACCATGGCGACAGCTCACATATGTGAGAGAGGACACATATGGTATGGAGCACGCTCAGCTAGACTAGAGTAAGACACACACAGATAAACATACTCACACAGAAACTCATTTTCCTGTCACCCACTGGTGTACATTTCTGGGTAATGAGTGATCCTCTTTGAACTTCTCAGTAAGCCAGGGTAAAGATATAGGCATGCACATCCACACCCAAACACACACACACACACAGTATCACAGGGTCCCGGGGTACACCTGTACATCACTGCAGCAAGATGAGAAGATAAATCCCTGGAGGTCAGCAAAAACAAAGAGTCTTTTAACACTTGCTTAAAAAAACACCTGAAACTTTCAACCAGAGAGGACAGTTAAAGTCTGTTTACAGGTGTTAGGGAGTATGACTGCATATTTAAAAGAAAGATGTCAAAGTCTGAAAATCTCTAATATCAGTTGATACAGTGGCCCGGCAAATTCATTGGTCTATCTCTAGTTTACATGCAGCATTAACCTCTTTCATATGAGAGTAAACCATGAATCTTCAGCAAATAATTTACGATGCAGGAAACTAACTCTGCATTCTTCTTTCCTTCTGACTCCTATTCCTTCGTCTTCTATTCCTTCTTCGTTCTCCCTTCAGCTTCGGCTCTAACCTACCTCCATAAGAAGAGGATCATCCACAGGGATTTGAAACCAGAAAACATTGTGCTGCAGCAGGGAGAGAAAAGAGTGAGTTAAAGACCCTGTGAACCATCTTTTTATGACAAATACACCCAAACCACAACAAAGAGTTCATATGCGGGCTGTTTGTGTGTGGGTTATGTGGAATAAGTGCAGGAGACTCGTCTCTCTCACGTCCACATGTCTACCCTCACCATCTGAACACAACTTTGCTGCACTGAATATTTAATGAGGGAAACTTATCCTTGCAGTTAGGAGGAACGTTTGGCATTGCCTTTCTCTTACCTTCCTCACTGGGCCTCCCTTTATTTTGTTCATTATATATCAAATCGCATCATCATCCTCCAGCCACCAGGACACAGGAAAATTAAGAATGTTACATAAATGAGGCCAGACATATTAAAGAGGTTATATATTCATGTTTATGCACGCTGCTGTGTGTGTGAACCAAACAGACACAGACAAACACTTGAGAAACAGTAAATCCAACATACAGACTTAGTTTTTGGTTTGGGAGGTTATTAAGATTAAAAGGGTTGTGCAAAAATGCACAGAAAAGCTGTAATAGTTGATTTCTGCTCGCGTATTCTGAATTTAAAGAAATAGTTTGACATTTTGGGAAATATGCATGTTCGCTTTCTGGTGGAAAGTATGATAGCACTCTCATATCTGTCCATTGAATACAGTATAGCAGCAGGTTGGTGTAGTTTAGCAGGAAAGCTAGCCTGGCTCTGTTGAATTGTAACAAAATCTGCCTACCAACACCAATAAACCTCACTAATTAACACATTATATCATGTTTGTTTAATCCCTACAAAAACAAAAGTATAAAAATGACAATTTGCTGTTTTATGGGGTCGTGTGCCAGATAATATTTTTGGCCCTGAGCAGTTTCCAGGCAGCCTGATGCGAGAGTGGTATATAAATCTTCTCATGTAACTCTCCTGAAAGCAAATAAGCGTATTTTCCAACAATAAGTTGTCCATTTGTGATTATAGGATAACATTTTGCCAATTATCTTTCTTAACTCTTGTCATAGCTGATCCACAAGATTATAGATCTTGGCTATGCCAAAGAGCTGGACCAGAGCAGCCTTTGTACCTCATTTGTGGGGACACTTCAGTACATAGTAAGTGATGAAAACAAATCTGGAAAACATTTTCCACACGATCTCCTCCACCATGCTCGAGACTGAAACAGCTGAACTTGTTTTTCCATTCATCTTCCAGGCTCCAGAGCTCATTGAGAGACAGATGTACACAGTCACTGTGGACTACTGGAGCTTCGGGACTTTGGTGTTTGAGTGTATCACAGGATTTCGCCCTTTCTTACCAACGTGGCAACCTGTTCCTTGGTAGTACCGCCTTTCCAATATTCCAATATGTGAATCAGGTTGACGATTTGTTCAAATGTCACAAAAGTCATCACGAAGGAAGTGAAGTCATGTTTTCCAAAACTAGTTTGAGAGTGATGCATGTTAAAATTTCCACGATTTCACCCTTGTCAAATATCATTTTCTGTTTTGCTTTTATGCTATTGCACCTCTGTGACTACAGTCTAGCTTTTGCAAAATAAGATGACCAATGATGGTTACGAATGTTAATGATAAGCTTAATTCCAAGAAAAATGTTATTGCTACATGACTGGATTGTAACGCATAAGGAATATATAAATAAACAGGAGTTGCCAAAGCAAAGAATTGCAGGATATGTGGGTTGGTGCCCCTGGTGCCTCACTATTATTATGAATGATAGATATCAAGCTCCAGAGGGGTCTGGGTTACACAGGAAAAATACTCTTCCACTATTGCAGAAAACCAGGTTCAGTTCCTGGCACGTAACTAACTGGCTGTGATCGCAGGTCTGGGAAAGAAAAACATTTGTACACTCACAAAAAGACAACGATGTGCAACTGCAAAGCTATGTTTTCAGGGACTTTCAGTCATTTAATCCACCTGTATCCTTTTCAGGCACAATAAACTGAAGCTGAAGCAAGACGATGATATTGTCGTCTATGAGGACCTCTCAGGGGAAGTCCGCTTCTCTAAACATCTGCCGCAGCCCAACAACCTCAACAGGTGATTTTATCTGTGACAGACACACATAAACATGCAACGCTTAGACTCTTGTTATCTCAGTCTAGTGTGTTAACTGGTTGTTTGACAGTCTGTTATTAGAGAAACTGGAGAGGTGGCTGCAGCTGATGTTGAAGTGGTCTCCTCAGGAGAGAGGCAAAGATCGCGAGGCCACGCCTAGTGACTGCTTCTCCCAGCTGGAGGTCATACTGCAGCTCAAGGTTCATTGAGTAATTCATTCATTTATTCTTTGACTTTCTCATTTTCCCCATGTCCCATGTGGACATGTGGTCTTTCTGTAATTTTGTTCCTCAGATGTCACTGGTCTGATGCTGACAAAACCTATAGAGAGGTTACATCTTTGAATCTGTGGTCAAGCTGTAATTGAAGGGAACATTTTGAACTTTCTAAGGCCCAAAGTGCTTTAGTTTTGATGGAATTTATAGGGATCGTGCACCCATTTTGATTGCTTGGCAGCTAAGCCTTAGGCCAACAAGTTTACTTGTTTTTTTTCCAATGTGCTTGGTCCTTCTCTTTTCCCTCAGCTGGTTCATGTCCTGAACATGATGTCTGCTAAGATCCTGACATACTCGGTCTCAGACGATGAGACTGTGGCAGACCTGCAGCTGAGGATAGAAAAAGACACCACCATCCCTGCAGCCAATCAGGAGCTGCTGCTGGAGGCGGGGTTAGCCTTGGAGCCTCATGGACTGGCCACACAGTGCGCCATAGATTACACAGTAATAGCTAACATAAACACTGTACACACAATACCATCACAAAATAGTCAACAGCACAATGTAATAATGGACTGAGTCACCGTATTATTATTATCTGCGTCTGTAGGAGATAGATGGGCGGCGGACAGACTTGCCTCTGGTCTTCCTGTTTGATCGTTCCTCTTGCACTTATGAACCTCAATTTGCTCCTCGCACTCTTCCAGAAAACATCCGCTTCATCCGTGAGTACACAGCAATAAGCAAACAATATTTTAAAACGTCTTGACCTGTAGTCCTCTTCAAAGCTTTTCTATGTTTAAGCTGCTTATCGTTTTTCTTCTCTTGGATGATTTCAGTTAAATCTGCCTTAGCGGCTTAAACACAATGAACACTTTTGCTAAAACCATTTGATTACTTAAGTACTCAAGAAATTATTTATTTTTTTAGATCAGCTTAGATGTATGTTTCACCCACGGCAGAGTTACAAAACAAAGGTTTTGCTTTGGGTTTTTGTTAAAGAAAATAAAGTCTGTAGCAAATAAAGACTTTTGACAAGGACAGATAATGACACAAATCACCACCCACACTGTAATACATCTTCAGAATACATGCTTAAGATCATTTACAGGTATGCCTAAAGCTGTAGAAAAAGAAATACAAACCTTATTTTCTGCCTCGATTGAAAACCCTGTGGCAAATAAGCTCGTTTTATGACTACAAACTGTAATAAATAAAATAACAGTATTTAACAGTGGTTTTGTGTCTCTCATTCTTTGTCTTCGCCATAGAAACCGACCCTATGCACATTCTGGCTTACAGCCCTCTGAGGCGGATTTGTGGCCAGGCGTGGCACACCATCCGCTCCCTGAAAGAAGACTGGCAAAGGCTGCAGCAGGGGCAGAAAGCTGCCATGTAGGACACACAAACACACTCCCACGCACAACATACACATGCATTAACTGTTTGACAAACACATTTCTTTTCCTCCTTTCAGCATGAGCCTGCTGAGACACAACTCTTCACTGTCCAAACAGAAGAACGAGATGGTGTCCATGCACCAGAGACTCATGGCCAAGCTGGACTTCTTCACCACCAGCCTTCACATAGACATGGACAAATACCAGGAGCAGACAGCCACTGGGATCGGTACTATGTTACAAAAACATGTTGGTAGATTGCAGGAGGTTTACGCTACAATTGCATTTAATCTGTCCATTAATCGTAATTATTTGTAGCTTAATTTGGTTGTCCTGTTTACCTCAGGTGGAAGTTGCATTGAACGTGTAGAACAAGTTAGCTTGACTAATGTAAGTGTTCATACATTTTCTAGCGTCGGAGAAACTCCTGGGTGTGTGGAGGGAGATGGAGCAAACTGCTGTCAGCTGTGGTCAGGTAGAGTTGAGTGTGTTGCTGTCTGTAAGAAGTATTCACGTGTGCTTTAAAAAGACTCAAACCCACATGTGGGTGTCTAGGCAAAGGTGAATGAACTGGAGGAGGAGATGATGCAGCTGCAGCCAGACATAGTGGATGTGCAGAGGCAGCCGTGGAGGAGTGGAGAGGCCCTGGACACACTGTAAGTCTGGACCAAACTTCACTGTAAAAACAAAAGTGCTTTGTGATCGTGGACCCTCCTCTCATCGCCTCTCTGTTTCTCAGTGAAGGAAAGGCCTTGGAGCTGTTACGCAAACTCAGAGAGAAACCCAGAGGTTTGCACGTCATGCATCTGTTCACTGCTTACCTAACACTTGTTACAGTGTTCGTGCAAAAATAAACCTTTTACGTTCTTCTGGCTTTCCTTTTCCTTCCCCTGCACAGACCAAAGGTGTCCAGGGGACAGTCAGGAGGTGGTGCGCCTGGTGGTTCAGGCTGTGCAGTTTTACGAGAGGAAGCTAAGGGACTTCTACACACACCTCAGGTACACACACACACACACACACAGACCACTATGTTCTTATTCAACTCTGGATACAATTCTCAGATCCCATAGAACAGGGCTCATTTTACCATCTTCCTGTGAACACCAAGCAGAGACCCAAGAGCAAGGATCACACAGAACACAAAAGTAGCCTTTATTTAGAAAACACTAGTACACAACCATGAGATCCGAACAAGGTACAGACTAGAAGTAGGCAAATACAGGTCAAAAAAAAAAACAGGGAGTGGTCAAACTGATACACGACATGTATGTACTGCTTGAAAGGTAAGTACAAAGACAATCTGGCAACTAGACAAAAGAAGGACCGGGCTATATATGCAAACTGATGAGGAACAGGTGAGTAATGAAACACAGGTGAGCCTAATCAAAATGGGCATGAAAAGAACAATGATAGGAAGTAAATCATAACAGTGAACAGAGAATAGTCCTTATATAAATAAAACAGGAACTAGCAAGAGGCTTGACAAGGTGTGACACTTCCAAAGACGAAGGTTTTGGACGTAACCAATACAGTGTGTCATTGTGTTGGGGAACTGAATGAGTCCTCTGCAGCTCTGTGGTTTCACTGTGCGACATACTAACAGTGTAAGGTGACAAATTTGCAACATTTAATTAAGGGCATACCCATATCGATATTTATAACTAAGTGTAAAAAGTCACAACCTTTTATTAGTGAAAGATTTCCTTTTAAAATAAGCCCTCCAGTCTGCAGTTACGTATATTTTCTAAGTCATTAATGAATGGCTTCAGGCCTTGATGCTCGACTTCTATGACATAGAGGGGATCAAATAATCCATGGGAGGGGAAAGTTACTGTTCACAACTTGGGAACCTCGAAACTCTTTCGTCTTTGTGCCTTCATATTGCACCACGATCGATTTTTGTGTATGTTATGCAGCAAGACAGCTGTGTGCCGTCAGCGTGTGATGGAGCTGCTGCCGAAGGTGGAGGGTGTGGTCCAGAGGATGGCCGAGAGCGAACAAGTCCTGATGAGTCTGCAGGAGAAAAGACAGAGGGAGCTGTGGAACCTGCTCAAAGTCGCCTGTGTGAGGAGACATGAACTGCTCACAGACACTCTCCCAGCTCTGTGCCTGTTATTTTCATTTGGATATGAGTAGTCACAGATAATAGTCATAGAATAGCAGCAGGTTTCACTTTGGTTGAATTGATCTAATTCTCAAGCACCACTTACAGCATGTTGATATCTGCTCCTAAAACAAGCAGGTGCAGTATACTGTATTACCAAACACAGAATAAAGTGTATCATCCTGTCTTGTGTAGAGTAAAGTTCGCAGCCCCGTCAGCGGGAGTCCTGATGGATTACGAACCCCCTCTTCAGTGCCGCCTCTGCTGACCCCCAGACAGAGCTTGCAGCAGTTGTGAGTGCACACACATACACATTAGCTTGACGTGACACTTCAGTCACCCATCTAAATATTGGCAAAATTGTACACAAAAGACAAAACTTTGAGAATATTTTTGAATTCTTTACATTTTTTTGACCTTTCACAAAGTTGTGGGACTTTTCTTTGTATACTCATGATCGCCTACTAAGTTTAATTTTTGCCTGCACTCACTCCACACCACTGTACATTTCGTTTAAAGACAGACGTTCTCACCAGAACCTTTTGGAAGGCACAAATACATTTCCTGTATATGCACAGATAAACTATGATCAGAGTTATGAGTATAACGTCTGCTTGACTCACCTTGGATGTGTCTGCAGTGACGAGTCTCTTGTGGAGGAGAGCAAGACGTTTGAGAGTCGACTCCAGAGTTTGCTGCATGACACCATCCAGGAGGACAGAATGGAGGTACACGATTGCTCACACTCCCTCGCAGCAAACGACACGTTTCTCCTTTCTTCAGCTCTCACACTCGCCTTAATCTGATGCCAAGCAGCTGCCTGGCATGATCTATGATAATTCCATTGTTTTTCTCTGTAAGTATGTGTGATGACAAATAAAACGCCACCTTTTTGTTTTTGTCCTAGATGTTGAGCGAGTGGTCGTGGCTGCATGGAGGCCAGAATTTCTCCAGTGACCTCTCCTAAATTGGGTTTCATTCTTTGCTTACATGTGGTGCTCTAGTGCCTCTGTGTGGATGGGATGTCAAACCACACGAGCACGCGGTAGTAACTGGTTTGTTAAACAATGTGAATGAGTAATAGCTGCTGTCATATCTTTGCTTAATGAGATTAAGGAGTAGGTAAATTTACCCTCACTCCTGTGTAACATTGTAAAAGAGGAATTTTAACGCCAACCTGTAGTGCACTGAAGCAAGGCTATCTCTGATTAGGATTAACATCAGAGGAATTTATGTATTTAATTTTAAATATTTTTTTGGGGTAAAGTTGCACTTCATTATGCACAGATCAGCCATTCCATTGGTATCATGGATCAAATGAGATGATTATACCATACAAACCATTTAGAAAGGCTCAGTCAGGACATACCTGCAGGTATCACAAACAGCTGAAACACCTAAAGAGCAAAATGTATCCTCAAATTTAGAAGAGAATTCATGAATATGAATAATGTTGAGAGACAGAAACATTTCTCTTATCTTTTGAAACTATATATTTTAGTTATATTTGTTTCGCCATGTTTGGTGGAGTTGTATCAGGAAACTACAGACTGTATTTTAAAATGTAAGAACATAGATTCCAAGTAAAAAAAAAAAACCCCAGGGATTTGGTTATATCCCTGCCTTGATCTGTGTGTTATGAAACTAAATGTATATCAGTTGGTTTGCGTTTCTCACTGGACCATTATTTTTTTATTGCTAAATTTATTTTCGTAAGACAATCATTTATAACTGTAAAATGACTATTTTAACTGTGTGCCTAACGACTTGACTGTATGAATGTGATTTTTTATTTTTTTTTACATCCACTGAAACGTTTATGGAGGGTGGAAACAATAACGGGAACACCCCTACAGCATGGAGCTCTCCAGAATCCCTGCAAAAATTACAACTGTTGTGAAGCTTATAATGTTAAATTCATGTTGAGACTGTGTGAGAGAGGCTGGGTATGTGGTAATGTTTGTGGCCATAGTCAACAACACAAACATATTCTAATATGGTAATTAAAAATAGATGGTTTATGGTCTAAACATAAATGCTGAAACATTTCCGTGTTTTACCGAAATCATGCGAGAATAGAGTCAAATTTATGGATTGAAGCCAAACTGTGAAAACGTTTACAAAACTAACATTTTAATACCAGTAATTCACTTTACCTCCACTATATTGAATGTCGGTGTGACTGCTACGATTCGATATTGTACAGCTGCATCATGATTTTCTTCACACGTTGCTTCAAAGCTGCACCTCCTGTACTCGTGTTAATCCCAACTATTGGAGGTAGTCTTTAATGTATATAGCTCACACAGTGATGAGATGGTATTGTCAAGTCTGTGATATCTTGTTGACTATTTGTGTATATACGCTATGCTGTTAAGATTGTAATAATGTCCGATTAACTGAATGAATTGTAATTTTCAAAACAGAATATTGTATCTTTAATACAGTATTTTACTGTACTGTATGTTTCTGTAATTCATTTCCATTTTTCTAGGAATGAGGGCACAGGTTCTCCTCCTTCCGTCACCTGTTTTATGCCAACCAAAATAAAAACTTTAAAAAACACACCCATCAACAATCATAGTGTTTGACATTCTTTATTCCATTAATTCAATAAAATCAGTTTGAGGTCCTAACTGTCGACTAACTCCGATACAAAGCACAGCACAGATAAAGTGAAATGTAGTGGTAAAGGTTGAACAGGTACAGGACACGAAACGAGACGAGACAAAGGTGACAGAGTTTCAAGTTGCCATCGGCCCTTTTACCAAGCGGGACCTGAAAAATAGACATTTAGGCAACTGAAGGTTTACAGATTATAACTTACTGAGGTCAAATGGTGGAATCAAAGTCAGTCTGAGACGGATGAGCCACTCTTTGTCTTTTCTGCTTAATTCTCTCCAGCGTTTACTGCAGCGATTAACAGTCACTGTACTTGTCAATGTGACACCAAAAAGTCAAAAACGTCCCTCTAGCCTTGAAAGCATGCAGACAACCACAATGGACCAAAACAAGCATCCTGTAATGTTATTAATAATTATTATATATTAATTAATATTACTAAAACAGTATTTCTGAACAAAAATAATCTGAAGACGCAAATTAAAAAAGGTGCATCAAATCATATTTCAGAACGAAAAGACGTCTGACAGAAATGTTTTAATAAAAGTACACTTTGTCTGAACCTCTGAACTTTGTCTGAACCTTGGAGCATGTTTGTCTAAACATGCTCCAAGGTTGGTTGTGGAACCTGTAAGTAATGCAAAATTTTAAAATAACTAACACAAAATGACGCTCGATTTCTTCTTCTTTAAACCTACAGTACTGGAGGTCGTGGGTTTCAGGGTTAAGGCCAAAGAATGTGTGCATATGTGTGTAGGACTCGGAGGGAAGATGTGTTGGGGTGTCACTGAGTGGACCTTTGCGGTGTTTTCATATTTGGGCTCTTTATTCTCTTCCTGTGTTGCTTTCCTCCCACTGAATCCTTTTTACGCCTCCAGCTCAAACCCCATGCCGACTTTGTGTCCACCGCCGTTTACATTCTTCCCGTCAATCAGCCCTGAGAGGGTGAGCTTCACTCCTGCAGGGAAGAGTGTCAGATTATGTATCAAGTGACTGATCCTATGCTCTTTGGATTGTTGTTAGACAATAGCAACAAAGGCAATCAGCTGACCTGGCCTGAGGGTTTGTGTGTATCCAACTCCAACGAGGCAGGCGTTGTCAACTTTGGTCTGTGAGGAGAAACAAAACCTCATGGTCAGGTGAGACACGGCATTAGGAGAGAAGATAGATGGGATGCCGTTACATAATTTATATACATATATATATATATAGGTATACATCAGCCTCAGGTCAACAACTGCAGAGGAGTTACATGATGGCTTGTAAAGTATGTCAGGTCATTATGCAGAGTGAGTGTGGGTTTAGAGAGTTGGCCTGTTGGTTCGTCAGTCCACCACATTGGTCCAGACTCAACTATCTCAACAAATTCAGTACAGACATTAGTGCCCCCCAGAGGATGGATCCTACTGACTCTGGTGATCCTCTGGCTTTTCCTTTAGCATCACCAGCTGGGTAACATTTTGGGGGTTTGGTGAAATATCTTGACAACTGTTGGATGTATTACCATGATATTTGGTGCACACATTCATGTCCCGATCAATTGTAATAATTCTGGTGATCCCCTGACTTTCCATTTACTGGCATTATCAGGTCACATTTCATACTTCAGTTTATCACCAAAAACCTGCAAAACTAATGACATTTCCATCAGGCTCAGCTGTACTTTGTTTTTAGTGCTTAGCAAATGTTAATGTGCTAACACACTAAAGCAAGATGGTCATCATACTAAACAAATATACCTGCGAAACATCTGCATGTTGGCATTGTCACTGTGCACATTTAGCTAAAAGCAAAACAGTCTCACAAAGGATGCTAGCATGGCTGTAGACTCTTAATTGTAGGATCTGTCCCTGTTTTCTGCCTAAATGGAATGAATCATTCTTATGCACTGCAGTCATTTTGATTTAACACTAGTGATTTTTTAAAATAATTTTAGATGTGTCCATGATGTTTTGAAGTCGGTTCTTACAGACAGGGTGGCATCCTTATCCAGCTGGTATTTAGCGCCGATTCCAAAGCGTGTGTTGTTGCTGCCAGCTGTCCAGGCCAGGTGGATCGCTGTCTCCAAGTTGCTGTTCACCTTTTGGTAAATGGAGCCACCAAACTCTGTGCCGTCGTTACTGAAATACAATCACAAAACACATATAGAAAAGGTGGAGATTAGAAGCAGTGGATATTAGTCTGAACTTCATGATTCATCCGTGGGGAAATGCTTTCTCTCATTGCTGCCCTTGTCCAGTGTATCACTTCCATCTCCTTCCTCTCTTTCCTGCAATGCTTTGACTCACACGTTGGTGTGAAGCTGGAAGTCACCGGCCTTGTATCCGAGTGCAAAGTTGTTCTGGGTCAATTTAGATTTGGCAGTGTCAAAAGCCAACTGGTAGCCAGCCAGCCAGCCCTCAAAGCCCAGCACAGCAGCTGCGTGGATGGTGGGACCGGCCATGTCAAAGTCGAGGTCACAGCCCACATTGACAAAGTCACGCTTGTAGCCAGTCTTCAGTTTGGCACTCTTCTTGCTACAGAAAGAAGAACAATGTATTAATTTAGATACCAGTACTGCATTATTAATATGTTTATAATATACATCTGTATTTATTGAATAATTTATTCACTTTGTTGTCCATTTATTGAAGACATTAAAAACCACTTAGCATGAACAGGATTGCTCTTACCCAGTGTTGGGCACAAACGATGTGTCCAGACTGAGCTTCAGGCCCTTAGCCAGCTACAGACAGACAGACAAACCGTGAGCTAATATTCTGTCTGAAAACATATTTATATCTAGTCTAGTATTAAAATGACTAATATCTTGTTTGTTTGACTCTACCTGGTCCTCTATGGTGATTTCTGTGGTGAGAGTATTGTCTGTGTTCCATTTCTGGTTGAAGTTGAGGCCCAGCTCATTCACTTTGTACTTGGTCTCCAGGTGGCCTCCTGACTTCCCTGTGTCGGTGTTGTTGGAGCCGGAGGTGGCAAACTCCTGCAGGACAAAGAGGGGTGGAGTGATGATGGGGGGGATACATGGAGATTGAGACAATGAGGCGGGAAGGGAAGCAGAAAGGCACATTGCTACATTAGAGCACAACTACAGAAACTACAGGCAGATGGGGCGAGAAAGCATGCAGGGAGAGAATCATTCCTTCTCTGCTTTTTCCTCTGCCACACAATCCCTTTCAGGTTTATATGGCTGGTAATTTAAAAGAAGAACTACACCTTTAAGATGGAGAGATGAGTTGGGGGGAAAAACTGACAATATAGGCAGGACTGCGAGGGAGAGGTTGGTTGTGAGCGTATTTGAGGATCAGTGCTGTTACGGCTGCAGCAGCTGGGATAATAAATAATGGTGTCACTTAGACGAGCTACCGCTGCAAAGAGAACAGTTGGCAGAAGGCCTGCACACATTGTCTGCACACAAACACATAACTGGTGTCACTGGCTTACCCCGTGGTGCACCTGCTTTTAATCGCTACATATGCACACACACACGCGCTCTTACCATCTGACAGGAACGTCCAGAGAAGGAAGCAGAAAAAAGAGAAAAGAGGGTGAGTTAGGGAGAACCACGCAGAGTGTACATGCGGCAAATGTATCCGCTCGCCGGGAAAATGAAAAGAAAGTGGAAACCAGTGAGTTCAGATACAGAGCGAGCACATTTACACTGTTCAATTTCAATGAGGCTTGAGTCTTGTAGCATGTGCTCATTATGGTTTTACCATGGCAACAGGCTTATAGCAACACAGGCGCGCAACATGTCTGGAGCAAACGGTACCATCTGTGAAACGGAGCACTTTTAGCCCATCCTGATTGAACGCGTTGCTTGAGGGAAACGGGTGAGGTGTGAACTTGTCGGGCAGACAGTGCTACTGTGCTTACTCTGTAGGTTGCACTGAGTATTTGTCAGGCAGCAAACACACTCTTGACATGACATGCTGCAAGGCCATAAGTCAGTACGTTTGATCTGCTCTGCAGAGCGCTGAGAGAGAGAGGCCTTGACATGACATTAATACACATCGGGCTTACAGAGACAACAGTCGTACTTACAACACCACTCTGGGACTTGGTCTTAACATCCAGCTTGAGAATTCCATAGCCTGGGGAGAAAGGAAATTAAGGAAGCTCAAAAGATCAGAAAGGGTGGAAAAATAAGTCACATCCTTGTAGTGCACAGCATGGCTCTAAAACAGCTGCAGTACAAATAAACAGCCTGCAGTTAAAGTGACCGAGCAAACTAAATGTTCTCTAAAATCAGTCCCGCTTCATCCAAAACAGGCAGGATTTGTTGAGTTACCATAGCCCTTGTTGAAGATGTCTTTGGCGGATTTCCCCAAGTCTGAGTATGCAGGAGGGACGGACATTGTGCCTGAGGAAACAGACGTGCACATTAAGTTTTTACAATTTCTTCCCAATAAAACACACATACAAATGCAAACTTTACTGCCTCAATGCACAATTAAAGGGATACTCCAACAATTGAGTAATGCACTTCCATTAAGTTGGAGGACTCACAAGGCATGGGTCGCGCTCCAAAAATAAGACATCCTACATTTCCCATGAACTCGATAGCATCTTTCATTAGACAGAGTAAACACCCGCATCTCTCATACTCCTCCAGTTTGTAACATAAATATGAAGTCCAAGCCCAAACTGAGACAACCCTGACACAAAAGCCATTATTCTAGATATTATACAAGTGTTTTCACAGACTAAACTGAGCTTCTGTAAAATCGGTGGAGTGCCCCTTTAAATCAAAATACTACAACAAAATGCTACAAACAGAATACCTGGAACACATGGAGCAACGCAACTCAAGAGAATGCTTCAGAGGGCATAAACACACGTAAAGAGCTGTTTTCCCTCACACACAACGCATTGCAGATCGCGTTTTCTACCAAATATTTAGTTGCAAACAATCAGTATACATCCGTATACATATTTGTCTCAGTTGGGAAACCCTCGCCATCTGGAAGGGGCCTATCTGGGTGCTGATGATATGCAGCTTCTCTCCTCTCCCTCCATCTTCCATGTGGCCCCTATTGATCGCCTGGCAGCAGATCATTAGCAAGCAGTGGAGGCTGTTAAACTAATGTGACTGATTCTCTGGGAGGAAGGAAACTACAAATGTTCTGGAGCAGGTATTTTAAAAGATTTCAAAGCCATCCAACAGAGAAATTTAGACTCACTGCCCTATTTCAGCATTAACGACATCCCCATTTTGCGATGTGTGTGAAGAAAAAGATATAAAATATAATATATACTGTAAACTACAAAGAAATACTATGCAAGCCAATGCAGTAGAGCTAACCTAAGCAGTAGTGGGTTTGGTTAGTCAGCAACTACTACAACTGAACACCACTGCACTGCTTCAGACAGTCATCAGGGTCCCCTGGGTCAGTGTGTGCACACGCCTTGTGTGTGTCTGAAGAAGACATTTTGACAAAGTGACTTTGCAGGAGCACTTAGAATATCTGGCATTCACTTAGAACCTAAAGCTGGTTTAATGTTTTACTACTGACTCGCCTTCCGTTCTGTGCTTTTGTCCTGCTGCTCCATCCGCAATTAATCTCGCCGATGGAGAGGATGGAGGCAGGACTTTGCTTGGGGTAATGCAACCTCTATAAGCTATAAAGGACATCCCATATATCCAAGTCTGGGCTCACATGATTCATGTCATTGCAGCCAACGCTGAAGCCAGGGACCCTGATGATGCGTCGTGTGTCTCTCTCTACACACATGTCCCCCAACTCACCGTGTCCCTTGGGTGTGTGGTGCTGACACGTCACACAGTGGCCTTTGTTCTCTGCCTGCTTGCCTTTTCCTGTCCTGTCCTGATGCACAACACTCCCCACTCCTTTCTCTGCCATGTCTCTTGAACGGAAGGAAGTGCAAGGAGGGACAACAGAGAACTTTGGCAGGTAGTCTTGCACTGTTTTGACAGCAACACTGCACAATATACATGTGTGTTAGTCTGCAGCTGCTGTGAATATTAGCATGTTTCTTTAGCATTCTTTAGCACGTGACGGTGTCATTGGCCTCTCGCATGTCAGATGAGCAGAGTAAACATGCACAGTAAATTTCTTTTTTCCACATTCAGACTTGGCGTGCTGCTTACAGGCCCTAAAACATTGGTTTCTAATCTTACATATTTCTTTACAACAAATTACACATTAATGACTAAATAAGCAGCAGTCAGAGTTAAGGTTTGGAAACAACCTTAACCCTAATAGTTCTCATTTACTAAACCTGCTTTAATTGATTTTTTTTTTCAATTGGGTGCAGCAGAAACAAATACAGCATTGACATTATCATGACATGGTGAATGTGTTAGCAACTGGTTGCTTATTTACACATTCAGCAGTTACAGAGCAACATGAACATTGATTTGAAGTCGTGTTTCTGTCCACCTGGCAAATATAAGTCCAATATTCACTTTCTGTTAGCTTTGTTTTGTTCTCTACCAACTCTGTATTAATCTGTATATCTCTTTAAGATCTCTGTCTTTCTCCCACACAAACACCTGACCATAAATCACAGCATGCACCAAAAGGTCCTGTCCATGTCTGCTGTCTCGGTGTTGCTCTTCATTTCTCAAACAGCAAGCAACTGTGTGCCAGCTCACCTACATTCCCACCCGACACACACCCCTTCGAGACTCTGTACCCCCTCAGCTCCTCCACCACACGGTCCATTTTTGACCCTGTCCCTCCTCCCTCGGTCTCAACACTCTAAACTTAGCTCAGGTGAACCTAACACTACAACACATGTGACCAGGGTGTCAACATGTCTCCTCCTGCGGGGTCAGACCATTAAAAGCCCTACGAATATGAATTTTTGCGTCTGTATTGTGCCTCCACACTGTATTTATATACAAACAAACTCCTGACACTCGTCTTAACCCTTCTCTGAGCTGCTCCCAGATGACAGCCTTGGCTGAGCTCAAAGGTCAAAATGGCACCCATAAACAACGGAGACATGTGAAAGGAAAATGGCGACCGCACAAACAACAAGATGGTGACTATAAGATAAGATTATTATTTATTAGTCTCTCAGTGGGGGATATGCAGATATGGCTGTCAACAATCAAACACTGTATCTTTAAAACAGTCTTCATCTTCAAAAGTCTGTACCAATTTTCTCCATGTCGGTCTAACCTGGATAACGCTGTTTTATGTGTTTGTGGTCATTTAGTCTTAACGCATTATTACTTATGTATGACAAAACATACATATGTTCACCTCATATATCAGAGACCTGCTCCTAAAAAATCAGGTCTTTGTTAATATGTTATATACATGATGATACATGTGTGAAGTGTCAATTGTTTTGTTAGTTATTTTCAGTTGGTTGATTAGAGCAGTTTGTCCTCTCACTTCACCAGTGTGTCACATCAACTCATTGATACTTAGAAAAACAAGGCTACTCTTCATTCTGGGTAGGTCTGCAACTACGTATGATTATCATTACAGAGAAATCTACTGAGCATTACTTCTTTAAATACGCATTTCCTCTGTCTACGAAATGTCGAAACAGCAAATGGACATTTTTACTTAACAAATGTGTGATCAGTCATGCAAACTGGTATTGCTTATTCGTCTGCCTTACTATTTTATTGACTACGATTTTAGTAATAATTTTGACATTGATTCAATAGTTAACCCAATTCAATAGAATTTAGCCGTTTAATATGAACAACACCGTGCTAACGAACATACGTATACTGAACAAGTAAACCTTTAAATTGTGCAAACGGTCAGGCAGTTACCCAAATGTGACCAAACCTTCAGATAAGGTGAAACCAAGTGTGTGTGGCATATAATGGGAGGAATGTGTTGGTGTGAGATAAGGTCAAGTGCAGTCAAGTTACACTAACACAATTTATAGCTTCAATGTAAAGTGCATGAGGTAGTGATGTAGGCTGCTCAAAGCAATTAAAGGAACACGTTTTAAGCACATTACACACACAGTCCATGCCAGTATAGATATCCAGCATGATGTTTCTCCCATTGAGATCTGATGTGTTTTCAATGTGTTCCTTTCATTTTCTTTTTAAAAAACAGTTCAAATAATACAGGTCTCACTTTCACTTCTTCCTCCGAGCTGATCGTGATGTTTAATTTGCCTGATGAAGGCTCAGTGTGAGTCACTACCGCCGTGTATAATAACACTGAGCAGACTAATTACATAGGAAATAAAAAAAGTTGTTGTTATGTAGCTGTTCGTGGACTTGCTTTTTGTGCTGCAGACAAACAGCCAGATAAGACGTCTTAAAATGATTTACGGCATCACGTCGCCCTGTCCCATAAGGAGCACGGGTACTTGTATTTGCCAGATGCGTCCACCATTTCCATCCCCACCGTCCTATTGTCTGCTGGGGGGCTACCAACACTGCAGCAGCTCACTTTTTCAAACACAATATCTTCTTTTCAGCTATTAGGCCTACTACATTCTGGATGTTGCACTATGCTACTTAAAACCATTGCATCTAAAACATTTAACGTGTCCCCCCCGTTGCCATCCCATCTACCACATAGCCTACATTTTGGTCAGTAAAACTGCCTTTGTTGCCTATTGACTTTTGGGCAGCTTACAATTGTGAATTTTAGCGAACTGATGGGGCCTAAGCTGGCATCAAACCCCTGGAGCGCACACACACACACACACACACACACACACACACACACACTCCCGCCCCTCACATCTCACTGACAGTCGAGCGACAATTGACTGCAGCTAAAAAACAACAAAAAAAACCCCGCAGATAAACCGACACAAGACGCGTCCCCCTTTTTGAAAGTAAGAATTTGCTAAAGTCAGTCATTTCGTACCTTTACTTGCGGGGCGGAGCGTCCAGAATGTCACAGCGCCGTTTGGGCAAAGTGAAGGAGAAAGCAGAGGCAGACGGACTGCGCAGGCGCGGGATGGACGTCCGGCAGGGGGCGGGGCGGTTGTGAGTTTGACATTGAGCAAGAGCTTATCAGCGTACAGTAGGAGTCTAAATTTTACATAGATCTGTCCGGTAATAGGCTATCACTGTAATATCCATTCATGGAAATAGGGTTTATAGTTTATTATGGCAGACTACGTATATAAATACAGGCCTGTCAACCCTCCCGTATTTGTCTTTCTGTCCCGCAGTCGCAAATATGTGTAAATCTCCCGTATTTGTAACCTTTCTGAAAAGAACACGGCAATAGGCCTGATTAAAAGAACAAGCTGGCAGTGTTTCCCTCCAGTACAGCAGGTGGCAGTATGTAGAATATTAGCTGTAACAGCCCAAAGAGGAAGAAGACGCCCGAGAAAAACAAGACGAAGAAGGGTGACGGGAGAGGGATGCAGACGCAGTTGTACCTGCCAAAAAAGCTACTCTATGCAAGTACTTAGCCAAAATTTACTGTCGAGCAAACTCGTGTTTTTTGTAAAGTGTGCCGTTCAGATTTTAGTGTTGCACACGGTGGGAAAAGCGACGTTAGCCAGCCTGGAAAAAAAATCTTCTTCTTCTTCTTCTAGTTTTACGCCGGTTGCCATCCAGGTGCATTACCGCCACCTTCCGCTCCGGAGAGCGGAACAGACAATAGGCTTTAATATCTACATCCCTCGTTACAACAAAAGCAAAATTGTCCCCAGCATGAAACATCTTCCAAGCTCAAGAGCCACAAAAGCACCCTGGCAGTGACTAAATTTGCGACAGGAAACGAGACAGATCAAGTGACCAAAGCTGAGGTGAAGAGGCCAATCCTTTGCATCAAATATAATGTGGCCTTTAGCTTTTGGGCAATTTGTGTAGCAACTGTCACAATGAAATGAATGCATAATGTGTACATGTCTCATACAAGTAATGTCTCAAGTAATACATACTGTAAAGAAACATGTATGTCCTGAATGTATACACCCTTATGTGTTTCCATTTACATGGGAGGGCGCTGGGTGGTGGGAGCCGCCAGAAAATGTCCCTTATTTTAAAATTCCAATGTTGACAGGTTTGTAAATATCTATAAAATATTGTAAGATTAGCCCCGTTACCCCGATGCATATTTAGTCAACAACAATTCCAAAAATTGTCACCAAAAAAAATTAAAAAGCTTGATTAGATTTTTATAAACTGCAGTGAAAACTAAATCTTTCAAGTTGTGGTCATTAAAGCGAGTTCGTGGATTGCAGCGACATATGACTGTGGAGAATATGCTTACAATACAATCACTGCCATAACATAATTGTATTATATGTATATTTGTATTATAGCTTCTGCCAGTGTGAAACCAGTGGGAAGCACACTGCATTTGTTTTGGTGTAATAAGACCAAACCACCACTTGGGGCAACGACCTCTACCAAATGACAAGGGTCTTTTTTTGCCCTGGTGGTAGCCTGTCAGGGAGATGTTAATTTCGAAGCTCTCTTTAATAAAAGCTTACTAGGCGCACTGAAGGATTCTACGGGCGAACCTCCAGGACACAGGAGCCAACAACAGAAATACACTTGTCAAAACTAACAACCCATGAAGTAATGGGGTGTTAGTTATATATAAGGCCTACGTATCATTATCAATATTATTATCTCCTTGTTATTACTGTAATTGTTTCACAATTCACACATTTAAATGGATGGTGTCTAGTGTGCCACAATTTTCAAAGAAACTGCTTTCAAATTATTGGTCAGTAACACGCTATCTGTAGGCTGTTATAAGACACAGTGGTGGACTACTCTCTGATAAACCCCCACCTTCTTATCGGGTAAATTATTTGCCTAGATTTGGATGAAATGTTGACCAAAGGCCCCTCCTTTCTGCCAGGTCTAGTTCTGCGTGCGGCTGCACCGTTGCCATGGCGACGACCACTAAAACAAGTGGCGACGCGTCGCCGTCATCAGCGCCGCTTGAGCGAAACACAACATCCTCAACTGAATAGCAAGACGATATTAAAGGTAAACTACTTCGCTTGAGCACGTCCTCCACCCTTTGTAGCTGCTCGGCTAGCTGTTGCAACGTGTCGTTAAACGCACGTTTGTGTTTAGAATCCGTCTGCAGAGCGCGTTGATTAACAGCTAGCTAACTTTACGACAACAGGCTAGCTAATTAACGATGGCTGTAGGTGGACACCGTTAGCTAACATTAGCAAGCAATGTAACGCTGGATGAACGTGAATTTATAGCTTTATTCTCAAGAATGACTGATTGATTTACTCATTCATTCATTCATTCATTCAGTCAGTCATTTCATCCACGTGTTAGCGTTATAGCCACACTGCTGATCAAAACATAAACTAACACATCGGTCTGTGTGATGTGGTTCATAACCCTCGAAGACTAATATTTTGTTAACATAATTGCTAAAAAAATACAGTTATTGCTCCACCTGCAGGGCTAAGGATTCAGTGGTTAATAACTATCTTGCATGTCAGGAGGTAAGACTAGCCAGTCGTCATCGTGTCATTGTGAAAAATGTATGTTTGTGTTTGACTTTGATTATTTACAGTTTACAGCTAGAGATGTGTGAGGGACCTTCATCGATATCTGGGCCGATCCCCCCGGATCCTTCTCTGTTTCCTCAGTACTACAAACGACCTGCTTCAGGTAAGATGCAGCCTGAGCAGGTGCCCTGCTCTGTTAAAATGATCCCTTCAAACTATCACTGGAAATGGATATTTCCTAGTGATGTTGGGCAATAAATTCAATTAAATTCTATTGAGTTTTATTTATATAGTGCCATATCATAACAAAGTTATCTCAGGCAAACCAAATATCTATAAGATTAAGATTTATTTATTTATTTTATTTATTACATTTTTTTAACTATAATTGTTGGACCCATTGTGATGTTTTTTGTTTTGATCAATGAGTGCCTTTAATAATGAGGTCCAAGATCTATCACATGTAGGAAACTCATTGTTTTATGAATTAAACATTAGCCTCAAATGACCTTGTTTAATTTCTTTCTCCAGCTCGAGGCCGTTTAGAGGGAAACCACGATGGGACTTTGGGCCTGCTCCCAGGGCCACTCGCTCCAGATCCTGTGCTGTACCCTGGCTGCTACAGTGCTCGTACCCCAGCACGTCCTCCCCGTATTGGCCCTAATGCTACCCATATTCTGGAAAAAGCACAGAGAGGGGTAGTGAGGGAACTACTCAAACTAGACGGTGTCTCTATCACCCCTGTTCCCAAACAAAGTAAGTGCAATTGTTTTTTTTAGGTCTGTAAATGTAGGTCATGTAAAATAGAGCAGTCCTCTCAAAGGATGGTAATAGTGTATCTCTTATTTCTAGTTTTTCCATTTTTGAGTTGTAATATCAAGAAAGAGAGTTTGATTGAGCTCACTATCCACGTATAAAAAAAGAAAATGTAATTGAGACAACCATTGCGCTTCTTCACCCTCAGAACAGCGAGTACATGACTTTGGTAAAGAGAATGTTCGTCGGCTCAGGGAGATCCAGAGACGATGCAAAGAGCAGGAGGCTGAGAGAGCACATTCTCGTCCACTTCCAGTGAAAGCTCTTTGGACCTCCTCCAAATACCAGAACATCCCATCCAGGGTGATGGTCCAACTACAGGTAAGGAGCATGTCTGTAAAAAATGGAAGCCCTTGAGTTATGAATATTTCCTCAGGATCTAATTTAATCCAGTCTCTTTCACACAGGTTACCAGTCCAACTGCTAAACCACAGTGTCAAAACTTTCTGAAGGCCCACTCTAATGGTGGATCTACTGCCGCACCAAGACCACACGCCAAAACCTCTCCTATAGCTTTACAATGCCCGGCCTCCTGCAACTCTATGCAGGACCAGAACTTGCAAGTGAGAATTGCCAATATTAAATGTTGACTTATTGATACACACTCTCATGATCAGACAATAAGAGTATAGTTATTTCATCATAATTTTCCTTTCAAAGAAGTTGACAAGTGAAGAGTAGGGCTTGCAACTCTTGTCTTTTGCTTCAAAATTAATTATTAAGGGAGTAACATGACTATGTATTTTGCTCACTTTGATGTGTATATGCAATATTTCCTTTTTGTTATAATTCTGTACATTGTTATATGTGGATACAGTTACAGGTGCAAGGCCAGACCATAGACTTCATAAAGCATAATGCCCGGGCTGCACGAAAAACTGTGCTTCGCCGGTCCCAGTCACTCACAAACCTTACAGATAAGCCTGTCCCCAGTGCAATCAAGGGACAGGTGCCTCAGTAGTGAGTATTCTTGTGCCATATATAACCTCCCTACTTACAATCATAATTGTAATCAATTTAGAAAATCCAATTTGGTAAAAACACTGGATTATTCACCACAGGTGGATTTTTGACATGTTTTGCTTGTTTCTGTTCTCCCTCTCATTGACACACAATCAGTCTTGAGGAAAGGAAGGTGCAGTGGCATAAAGAGGAGATGGAGAGGAGGAGGAAAGCACCTGATCCCACAATCCCAGCTGGTCACACCCTGATATCTGAGAGTGAGCGACAGCAGACACTGAAGACCCTCAAAAACAGTATGTCTCTATTCTTCCCTTGCATTAATGATTGCAGCATTACCTTAAAGTACAATATGTAGAGTGAATATTTTCTCCACTAATTCTTTTTTTTTTGTTTGTTTCCTCAGCCCATTGCTCCCTCGTGACTGAGCTGCTGTCGCTGCCTCTCAGAACTGACAGTCTGAGTGTCCGCTCACGTCGGGCTTATCTTGATTGCAAACTTTCTGAAATCGAGGAGGCCATTAAAATATTCTCCAGAGATAAAGTTTATATGAAAATAGATTCCTAACACGCGAGGATGATTAGGAGGAGGAGCGAGAAGGAAGAAGAGGAGATCCTGTAAATTCACTGCTTTATGGAGATTCATTTTTATTTTGTAGTTGCATTATGTAACATAACACTGAACCTTGTAAAATGTACATGATTATTTTAATGCTAGGAGTGTTTTCTTTTTGTAAAATGAAAATTATATATTAGAAACTGATTGATTATTGCATAAGGTCAACCACTGAGGTTACTAGTTATAGGTTATTTAAAGAACAATATACATGCTACTCAATAATATGCAATTTTAGAAAAAGAGCAAGCAGATGCACTGTAAACCTATCAGTAAAAGCATTAGCTCCTTAAGTATGTTCTGCTGAAAAGTGATTCGCGTTGTCTTTGTGTTCAACTGGCTGGTGATTTGTAATAATTAGTTATAGTATATTTATATATTTAATTATTGGGTATTAAAACATACAATGCGGTACATTGGTTGGCTGGATGTGTTAAAGGCAGAGAACAAATTTCATCGTGGGACGCAATTTTCATGCGTGTGCGTTTGAGTGTGACCTCCGCGTAAACATGCGACGGTAGCTATGACGTGTTACGCAGGCACCGCCCCCTCTACGTCTTGTGGTCATTGTTCAGTCTGAGCTAGCTACGGTGCTAATTCGAACCTAGCAATACTTCAAAGAGGTCTTAACCGCTCATGTATGCATATAATACTGTTTGAAATTCTCTCGGACATTTGAGAGCTTGTCAAATCAAAAATGAGCAAGAGGAAAGCGCCGCAGGAATCCCTAAATGAGGGAATAACAGATTTTCTTGTCGGTACGTGAAATAGTCAGACGGTTGCTCTTGGCTAACAGTAACGTTAGCTAGATGGGTTCTGTTTTTAAGTTGAATAACGTTGCATAAGTTTGTTAGAAATATGCAAAATGATGCCGTTTCTTTGTCGCGTTTGTCATCTGGTTTGCTTGGAACTGATGGTCACCGTGTTGTCATTTAAATGCCTCCTGCCTGTAGCTGAGTTGTCAGTAATGGTGGCAAAAACTACAGGAATATGAGGTAGATATAAAACCATGCGATTTCTCACGTCTGTTTTCCAGAGCTGGCCAATTACGAGAAAAACGTCAACAGGGCAATACACAAGTACAATGCTTATAGGTAAGATGTGACGTGTGCTTTGTTCAAGGATGAGGATTTCATTAGGACTCACAGCAACGTATGATAACAAATGCAAACACACTGTTGGCAGTTTATGCACAATTAGCTAAAACTAACGCAGTCTATGGAGACCAAAGATCATCTTACATTAAACACCTCCCTAAATCTGTTTCAATCAACGTCATGGTGTATTTGCAGGCTATTTCAAATATGTCATCAAATCTTGATATAAGTGGGGTGGACTAAAACCCCTGTCGGTATAATGTAAGCTGGTAAAAGAACACTACAAACACCTTGAACTAACACCCACCTAAAATAGTTTAAACAAAAGCTGAAAATTATAACGTTCGAGGGGTAGGATTTATTGCAGGGCTGTTTGTCTTCAACTGCATTCATTTTAGTTAGGGGTACCAAATAAACTGGCTGAATGAATAATGCATTTGATGTCAAATTGAGAGGATTTTCAACAGAAGCGTTCTATCGCCACGTTGTTTTGCAGCTTCATGTATTTTTTACATTTAATTTATACTTTATGTACTTTTTACCAATAATTTCTCTTATTCCCGGTCTAGGAAAGCAGCATCAACCATCTCCAAGTACCCTAACAAAATCAGAAGTGGCGAAGAGGCCAAAAAACTGGTAAGTGCACTGGTTTGGTTTTAAGGTCCTTCGGGTGTTTACTTTTATTCATATATGTATTTTTAAAAAAGCACATTGGTGAATTTTTTGCCACATAGTAAATATGTGAAAATTTGACCTGGTGACAATGGTCCAGATGCATAATGAAATGTTTGTATAGCAACTACAAACTGAGGCACAGGAATGCAGTGCCCAGTTCTTCAATAAATACTACCTCTCTGAAGGCCGTAATCTTCAGTATAAAGGTTTGATTGTGTGTGTGTGTGTGTGGATACATCCATCAAACTAGACATCAAACGTTGCTTCATGAAGAAATTCTCTTTGATGTTGTAGGCTGGTGTAACTAATGATCATGTTTATCGTCATAAATGGAAGAATTACTTTTATTTTCAACCATAACTTTTAATCCATATTTCACTTTTTCAAATTATAGTCATAACATAACATGGTTTTGTGCTGGCATATGTGCACTTTTTCATTTTTTTGTTGAAACATCTCATGGTAAATTGATCATTTTCAATACATCTTGTCATATTTTGATTTCTCTCTCTGTATTGAACCTGACTGGGACCGATGACTTGATCTTAACTGTTTTTAGACAGTTCATCTCTGTAATAGTGCCTGGAAACTGGAAATTACATTATTATCATTATTTTTATTTTTTTTGTGTGTGTTGTGTGATGCTCTCTACTGTAGGCTGAAAATGTTTTGTCATCAGCTGCTCTGCACATCTTACGTAACTGCTGCAGATCACACTATTCAGCACCCTCATGTTTGCTTTGCACACTTCAACAGGATGGTGTTGGAGCTAAAATAGCAGAAAAGATTGATGAGTTCCTACAGACTGGCAAACTACGGAAACTGGAAAAGGTGAGTCTTGGGGCGTGAGAAGACATGATTTACGCCACACTATAAAGGCGTTTTAAAAATAGCTTCATTTGAACACATTACAGAGACCTCACTGCTTTTCTATTTTAGATTCGAAATGATGACACTAGCTCTTCCATCAATTTCCTCACCAGGGTTACTGGAATTGGGTATGTCTTTAAGTGTTACTACTACAGATTTACACCGATCAGCCATAACATTATGACCATATGGGCACCCTGACGGGTCTGCAGCCCCATATGCAACAAACAGCGATGCTCTGTGTGTTCTGACACCTTTCTATCAGAACCAGCATTAACCTTTTCAGCAATTTCCCTAACCCCTTTTCAGCAATAACCCTAACCCCCTTACAGTAGCTCTTCTGTTGGATCAAACCACACGGGCCAGCCTTCACTCCCCAAGTCAATGAGACTTGGCCATGACCTTGTCACCATTTTTCCTTCCTTGGACCACTTTTGGTAGGTACTGACCACTGTAGACCGGGACCACACCACAAGAGCTGCAGTTTTGGAGATGCTCTGACCCAGTCACCTAACCATCACAATCTGGCCCTTGTCAAAGTTGCTCACATCCTTATGCTTTCCCATTTTTCCTGCTTCAACTTGGAGGACAAAAATGTTCACTTGCTGCCTAATATGTCTCCCCCCCCTCCACTGACGGGTGCCATTGTAACAAGATAATCAATGTTCTTCATGTCACTTGTCAGTGGTTATAAAGTTATGGCTGATTGGTGTATTTGTCCACATATATTTACTGTACATGCTTCATATAACACATTGAATCTCTTGGCTCTTGCCTTTAGCCCTGCTGCTGCCAGGAAGTTTTTTGAAGAAGGGGTGAAGACATTAGAAGGTTTGTTGGAACAGTTGACTCACATTACAATTGTTTAAATATTTTGTTGAATCTCATTTTTCATCTGTATGACTTTAAATTTTATGACATACCGTATATTGCATGTTCAATAAATGTGCTCAATGTACATTTAGCTTTGGTATCACTTCAAATGAAATCCTCTTTGTCATTTTGTCTTGTATTTTTAGATCTGAAAAAGATTGAGCATAAGCTAAACCATCATCAACAGATTGGACTCAAGTAAGTTTGCCTAAAGGCTCTCAGAATGTTTTTATCTAAACAAAATCTGTGTAATAAAGAAAATCATGAAGTCTTCCTCTTTTGATACATGAGCTGTGTTTAATGGATTATTTTGCGGCCTCCAGGTACTTTGAGGAATTTGAGAAAAGGATTCCTCGAGCTGAAATGGAAACGATGGAGGTGATGAAGCATTTACATTTTTCTGTTATCTTCAAATTAGTTTATTTAGCCTTGTCTTACACTGTGTGTGTGTGCATCCTTTGTTTAGACTCTTATCATTGGAGAGTTGAAGGAAATTGATACAGAATATATTGGAACAATCTGTGGAAGCTACAGGAGAGGTAAAACTTTCCCTTCAAGTTTTTTTACAGTTGATGTTCAGCCAATGATAGGAGTTCAAACTAACCGTGATATCGATTCACACATTCATAATTTCCAGGTGCGGCATCGAGCGGTGATATTGATATCTTGTTGACGCACCCAAACTACACCTCTGATACTGAGAAGCAGGTATATCTCTTCTCTAACGTAGCTCACTTATCCTGCTGCAAATGCAGTGTGTTGATATTAATTGCAGTTTGTTTAATCTTTTTACACTTCATGTAATTAATTTGTTCCATTCATCTTCTTTTCCAGCCCCAGCTCCTCCATGCAGTGGTGGAACATTTGGAGTCCATTGGGTTTGTGACCGACACCCTGTCCAAAGGAGACACCAAGTTCATGGTGAGGCCTGTGGTTATTTTCTCTCATGTGTTCAGCTGTGTGTGTTTGATGTTGTGATTGGTAACACAGGTAGTACAGTAACTGTACCCAACCCATGAAGCACATGACTGTGGTGACGATGTGCAAAATCTTGTTTTTCTAGGGAGTCTGCCAGCTACAGCAGAGTGATGAAGATGAGGAGGAATACCTTCACAGGCGTATTGATATCAGGTGCTGTATTTTATATTGCTCTCAACACTTACTGTTGCTGCACCAAATATATGTAACATAGGCATAAATACAATTTGGTACAAAATTAAGTAGAAGGATGGCACTCGACTTCGGCTATCAGAAAAAAATCCATATTTATACTAATTAACAGAATTTACCTGACATTGAATTCATCTCGGAGCACCATTTTTGAAAAAAGGGAAAAAGTAGCCAATTATTTGAATCTCCATCTAAAGGTTGCTACGGCGTTCTTGTCTTGTGTACAGTTCCCGTAATACTTCATATACACAAACCTCATAATAATCAAGTTCTTTATAAATTAAGTTTTATTAAATTACTAACTACACACAGAGCTATGACGACTTAACATCCAGCCAGCTCGCCCGAGACAATGCAGATGAGAGGTCTGGGAACAAGAAGAGCTGAGCAACACGAGGAATAGAGCTAAGAGCAAAGATTAAAGAGAGTGATCTTTGGGCATATTCCTGTTTTGTAGTTCCAGTGTCGACAGCGTGAAACTTTACTCCTCGCACCAAATTTTTTGTAAATAATTAATTTAGGTAATAAAGTTTAATAGCCTGGCATTCTCTGCTGCAACACCAGCACCTTAGAAAGACAGTCATAGACAGTGTTAACCCAGCTTTAAATGGCAATTATACCTATATACTTATCTTCTAAGTATAATACATGTACTAAACAATTACTTTGCTATATAAATACATATTCAAATGTCCTGTTTCATTAGATATTAAACAAAACCAGACAACCCATCTTCTATGAACTGGTTATTCTGTGTAAACTGTTCCTGTTGGTTCAGATTCCATTGTACCAGCATCGTAATCAGCATGTTGACTCAAAGCTTCACATTCTTCCTGTAGGGGGAATTAAACATCACATATCAATTAGTGTAAATTTAGTTTTTCATTGCAAAGTCAGATCTTTTGTTCCTTGTTTCCTGTACGAGTTCTTGATGAAGTCCAGGGATCATCCTGAGTGTAGTATACAGGCTCTTGAGAGGATCAGTGCTAGGTCAGTGTCATGCACAACCCATCGTAAATTGGTCAGTTGTCACTATACTTTCCATTAGTGTCATCCTTGAGTCCTGGCAGGGCCTGTTTGTGACCCAGAGGTCATATGAACTGTGAAATCAGGAAAGGTTCATTCCTTTCTCAATGAAAGAGGAAAACCTGGAGACAGTTCTTCTTTTGAAAGATGTAAAAGTATTCACCATCATGCATCAACACCATAGACTGAGTTAGTGGGTAAGGATTCACTGTGATTCTAGAAGATTCTGTATCACAACATATGACATGTTTGTTGAGGTTATCAAATCTGTGATCTTTCAATTAAAACATTGCCTCTACATACTACAATACTAAACAGGTCTAGTTACATAAAACTGGATATACTGCAAAATCTGTAAAGAAGCAACTTTCTGTTTTTATTTGTTTATTCTTTTACTCAACCATTTGCTTCTGCTCTATAACTGTACCTTCTCCATTCCCCCAAGGCTAATACCCAAGGACCAGTACTACTGTGGAGTTCTGTATTTCACTGGAAGTGATATCTTCAATAAAAACATGAGAACTCATGCTCTCGAGAAGGGCTTCACACTTAATGAGTACACCATACGACCACTTGGGGTCACCGGTGAGTTTCAGTGAAATATGACTTTTGAACTTGATGATCTCTGTTCCTGCCCTGTGTGACTTCTGCCATCAATGATTCATGATTTCAGCTTTTAATATTGGCTATTTTTCTTTGTTGACCTGTTGTAGGTGTGGCAGGGGAGCCTCTGATGGTGGAGAGTGAGCGAGACATCTTTGAATACATCCACTACAAATACAGAGAGCCAAAGGAGCGCAGCGAGTGAAGCAAAGGGCAGCTTACAGTTGTGTCTGTATTTGAAACTACAAACAAGATCAGACCCCCGTGTTCAAATTTGTGTGTATTAGTGTGTCACTCTTTTATATACCATTCAACTGTGTTATTGAAATGAAAACAACTGTGAAAGTAATTTTAATCATTTGTTTAGGACATTTTTTCTATCTTAGCACACATGCTCTACACAACAAAATAGTTATTTTGTTTTACCTTAGGTTTTATTCTCAGTGGTCTTGTATCTTTGTGAAGACTTTTTGGCTCAATTCTTAAGTAAGTTTGTAAACCATGCTCAACCGTAATTTTTTTTTTTTTTAACCACACTTAAAAAATAGGATTATAACATCACCAGAATGGAGCAATCATAATGTGGACTGGCTTCTTTTACAGTTGCAATTCTTCCATCATGAACAATGAGGACCTCGGTAAACAAGGCATTTTGACAGTAAATCCCTTAAACACTTTGCTTAAGATGTGCAAAGGTGTTATAAGGTGTAGTTGTTACACATACAGCTCAACACAGCAGTATCACTGCTTATCTTGGTAGTTCTTTTTGTGTGTGTGTTTTTAAACCTGTAGAATTTCTCTTCCAATTCATGGAAGATAATGTTTTAAAACAAAGAGAAATGATTATGCAAATAGTATTTGTGGTTAATGAGCTCGGTTTCTGGTTATGGACTCTAAATTGGGACAAAATCATGATGGATTTGTTGAGACAAGTTCCTCAGTTGTGGATTGATGTGTGAGTAAGGCTGTTACACTGACAGACTTGATGAATCTGTTGTATGTTGTTGTATGAACATGATTACATGTGTATGTAACACAAAGTAATGAAGTTAACCAGATAACTTAAATACTGCATCTTAGTGATACATATTTTAAAATGTAACACAACTTGAATATTAAGATGAGGACTTCAGTTTGGTATGTGGATGATTGCATACATTTTACAAAATATTTAAGAAAAACAAAGAGAAGCAACGCAGCTGTGTGGGTTTGTTTGGGCTGTTAACTGTTAACTTTGTATGAGTGAAATAAACGGGTACAACAAATGTCAAATCTGTATTTTAATGTCCACTTTGTTTTTAGAATCTTCTGAACTCATACTACTTAATATTTTAAAGTTGTCATGTTTGAAATGGGACATGTCATATTTACATAGCTTAATGTTGCAGTTCACACAATTTTAAACCAATGCACCCACTTCTGTTTATTCTCAAGCTAAAATGATATAATGGACACACACACATGTAATTGCTGAGTGATTGAAATATTTGACATTATGTGAAACTTTAATTTTGTATCATGTCTCAACAGGTTCCCAAAACACAGACGCCTGCGCAGAAAAGATGCTTCTCCATAGTGGATGATGCACCACCCTCTTCTTGTTCTCCAGCTAACAAAGTAAGTTATTTTCCTCAACAATTGATACACACAGGACACACTTAAAACATTGTAGGAAATCCACTTAAAATAATGCTCACACATTTTTTAAATATTCACGACTACATAATCACATAGACACAGGAAAAGCTACTGCTTAGCATTTAATATGTAGGAGGTCCAGCCACATATGTTGGAGGAGAAAGGTTTGCATGTCTGATCCAGCCAGTTTCAACCAACCGGTACTTAAACAATACATACGTAGCTTAATGTTGCATTTCACACAATTTTAAACCAATGCACCCACTTCGGTTTATTCTCAAGCTAGAATGGTATAATGAACACACACATACATGTTGTAATTACTGAGTGATTGAAATATTTGACATAATGTGAAGCTTTAATTTTGTATCATGTCTCAACAGGTTCCCAAAACACAGACGCCTGCGCAGAAAAGAAGCTTCTCCATAGTGGATGATGCACCATCCTCTTCTTGTTCTCCAGCTAAAAAAGTAGGTTGTTTTTATCAACAATTGATACACACAGGACAGGAAATTCACTTAAAATAATGCAAACACACTTTTTAAATATTCACGACTAAATAATCACAACGACACAGAAAAGGCTACTGCGTAGCATTTAATATGTAGGAAGTCCAGCCACATATGTTGGAGACTAATTTCTTTGTGTATAAAAAGACACAATGAATATTTTAAATATAATGATGATGATGATAATCATCATTATCATCCATGTACTATACTTTGATCAGGTTCGCCACCTGGTACATGAAGAGCCACAGATTGTGGAGCTACAGAGAAGCAAAAGTCAACATATTCAGACTGTGAAAGCAAGTCGTTGTCGAGTGATTTCAGATACCACACAGACTCAAGAAATCACCAGTGCACCTGTATGGCTCTCACATTTTTGGCCTACCACAACGAGGGATTACAGTTCAACACAACCTACCTTGACAAAGTGCTTGAAAAGGGAGATTCACTCTATCTTGGTACCAAAAAAAGTTTGATAAAAAGAGTGTGTCCACACTATCAGAAAATATTTAATTTCTGCGTACAACAAAGCCGTTCAAACGATGGCTTTCTTGCCTAATATATAAACGTCTAAACATAGCTGATACATTTTTCATTTATCATAGGCTATAAAGTTTTTAATTTGGCATTTTGTTTTTCAATTCAAAACAACATATTAAAGTTCATTTTTCTAACGACTTGCAATAATGAGTTTAACATATGGCGAAACGTTTCTTGTCATAACGAAATGTGCTGGCGTGTCAAATTTTCCTGGAACAAAATTATTTTATGTTATACCTTTTCTTTTACTTTATTTACAAAAAATCGATACGAAAATGTCTAAAATAAAATGTGTGTGCTCGATGCGCAAAACAGAATGCACTAATGTTAAATGTGTTCTTAACATATCCTGCCATGGTGCTATCGGGCTCTACCGCGCCATGTTGTTTACAATGGCTGTCGTGGCAACGGTTGGGTCGCAGGGCATGATGGTTTGAAATACAATGCAGGCAGAAACACCGGAAAGATCGGCCTGAACGAGCCAATGACAGCACCCCAGGCATTAATATCAGCCAATGGAAACCCGTCATGGCAGCAGTCTCTTACCGCTACACACCCACATTACTTTTGTGTCTACCACTTCGCGGGAGTTGTCACTGCAGGAGCGGTCGTCTCTTTAAAACTAGGCAAACACAAAACGAGACACTAGTAGGTAAATTTAAGAATTTCGCATGCAGAAAATAATATCATGTATAATTTATTATCGAAACGGTAGCACGGCTGCTTATTGTTAGACGGTCTTTTTTTTTTTTCACGATTTTTCCTTAAGCTAATGTTAGTCAAAAACTCGAGGTGCAGCTAGCAAAGCCTTCTCCTTATGACACTTTACTTCAGATAATTTAAAGTCATATTTATGCCAGCCGTTATATTGTCGTGAGAATGGGGTGTTTATTTTGGTATCCTGCACGCTGAAGCAGGAAAAGCAGCTTTTTTCGCTACTTTATAGCGGTAGGTAAATGTGCATTAATTTTGCAGCCTCACATTTCATAGGATTCTTGTTGAATCCTCGGGTGAGACGATCATCTCAAATGTCTGGCGTATCCATAGAAACTACGCAGAGCGCGCATCCAGCGAGCTTGCCGCTGATGGAAGTTGTTATGTAACACCTGTAGAAATGGCTAGTTCAGATATAACGTGTCAGTTCTTATGTAATGATGGCTTCGTCACTAGCGAACCGTTTATTTTGCATTACTGGCGCACGAGACGCTTTGTTCACTCCATATAGCAGCGTTGAAGTCGGTCGATGATGAGGACTGTTGGGGTGCTCAGGGGTCTAGAGGCGATTGCATTGTGTGTGTGCGCGCCAATGAGCCTGTGAAGATGATAAATCCTCCTCTGTGTTTTGGTTTCCCAGGGCAACCATGTCTGAAAGGAAGGCAGTGATCAAAAATGCCGACATGTCGGAGGACATGCAGCAGGACGCCGTGGAGTGTGCCACACAGGCCCTGGAGAAGTACAACATCGAGAAAGATATCGCTGCATACATCAAAAAGGTAAAACCACTGCTGACGCATTCAACATCTGCCATTCAGTCCCAATTCACAAAGTAGGCTCCCACCTAGTGTAACTTTATTCTACTCACTCCCTGGTATTTCAATGAATTTGACAGCTCTTGACAGTGGTGTAAAGCTATTTTGATCTCACTGAGCCACCACGCTGTGCATCATCCATGTTACACACACCCAGCCCCTTATTTGTAATTGTTTCCACTCTTCCTGAGGAAACCTGTTCTGTGGGACTGACTCCTGCAGAAGCCACGTGGCCACATTTCTATCTCCCTGGTGGCATCCCTGCAGTGTAGGGAGGGGTACACCTCTAACCATGATGAGTGTCATAGTAACCGCTTAAAAACATGGGTATATCTGCACTTTGTCTTTCATGCGCTCATTAATCTTAGTGAGCGTACACTGTCCACCTTTACTGGGGATGTTTTTACAACTTGGTGGTGTTGACAGATTTGTCCAAATTTAGATATATTTTATAAAAACAAGTATTATCAAATGGGAAGATAAGTCCATTGTTAATCTCACTAATCAATTAACAAAACTAAACTAGAAATTGGCCACTTAGCTGTAATTTAGCAGGAAAGGCAACATTTTAGAATGAGCCCAATAGCCAAAATCACAGAAATTACACAGCTCAGCCCTATCCTCAAAATTTAGTGTGTCTAGCTCTTAAAGCCTGACAATAGACAAACCTACTACTCTGTAACATCATTGTTGAGAATTGTAGTAAAATATTTTAGGTGTGATCATTAGTGGTACATGCATGGTCACAGGAAATGCGTGTTTTGATGGTGGCTAGTTTTTCCCAGCTACAAAAATCTAATATCTTGTGAGACAAATGAAAAAGGCTATGTCACTTTTTTCGTATTCTTACAAGGAGATGTATCCCTTTTCTTTACACCCCCCAACATGTTTGATGAACACAATGTGTCTTTGTCCCACACAGGAGTTTGACAAGAAATACAACCCAACCTGGCACTGCATTGTTGGGAGAAACTTTGGCAGCTACGTGACTCATGAGACCAAGCATTTCATTTACTTCTACTTGGGTCAGGTGGCCATTCTCCTGTTCAAGTCCGGCTGAGGGAACGCATTTTCTCTACATCAGCTGTCCATACGTACAGTACTGACTGATTTGACAAAGGCACTTATCATTCCTTGGCAAGGGGCCGCTGCCTTTTTCTGTGCTGCTTTCTACTATGTTGTTTGAGGATAAAAATGTGGCCATATTCAAAGAGATGAAACACTTGTATTTATTTTTGTCTTGTTACATTAGACATGTCTTTTTTTAATTAAAGCATAGCCTTTAAGCTGTTTGGGTCCAATGCATGGTGTGGTCATTTCATTGCTCTATACAGCAGTCAAACCATGACATTTATAATGCCGTCATACATGTTTATACCAGCCAACAACTTCCATGAGTCACCGCATCATGCATACCGCTTCAATTACCTCAGTGGAGTACTAACCTTGAATGTTGCTTTGAGCCCATTTCTGATCATTTGTAGTCAATTACCAGTTTTTCATCTGCACAACACACCATAAAACCCGAGTGGTAAATTCAGCAATACAAGTTGAATGTACTATTAGAGCTGTGGAAATATATTTTAAGTCTGTTGCTGGGATTGCTGTAAGTTAATGACTAATCTGCCAAAGTAACACCCAAGCTGCATTACACACGCACTCAATTTCAGCACAAACGAGGCAAGAGGGGGCAAAATACGGCGATACTCTTTATTACACATTTAGAAAACCAGCTTGTGTGGGTAGACGCCATTAGACAGGCAGAAGGAAGAGCGCAGGTACCCTTTCATCTGAGGTACTTTCTTGATGAGGGGCAGGAGCTGAGCGTCAACAGCTTTCTGATCCTCCTTCCTCTGCTCTGTCAGCTGGTACTTCTGCAGATGGAGATATGAACCAGTGAGTTACGCATTATAAATTCAGGAGTCAAAATGTGTACAGCAGTGTACTCTCGACACAAAATTGTTAGTTCACCTCTTTTTCTGTATCAAAGATCTCTCCCTCCTGGTGACGAGGCCTCCTCAGCTTCTTCTTCTTGAAGTAGGCATCGTTCAGAGTTTTGGGGATCTTCATGCCAGAGATGTCGATTTTGGTGTTGGTGGCAATGGCAAACTTCTGATGAGCCCTGCGCAGGGGGACTCTGTTCAGAGCAAGAGGGCCTACAAGTATTCAAACAAAAAAACACTAATGTTAGAAAAGGAGTATTAAGATGCCCAACATCTTGCTGACAAGTACTACTACTTTGACTTATAGATTATTCTGATTTCATGTGCATAAATGTTGAGTAACCAAATTTTTACTGCCAAAAATGTCATCCTTACCAGTAACAAGCAGGAGACCACTTGAGAGCTGCTTCAGGAACACCACACGCTAAAAACAAAAAACAAGCCTTATTAGTATAAAGCTAATGTATTGGGGGATTTTGCACATATGGCCACAAATTACTGCTTTAACAACTATAATATTTAGTGCCAACCTGAACACACAAGGAGAATCCTTTAATTATTCAACTTAAGAAAAGAACTAATGTGTTGTTTGGATAAGACAATTTAATAACTACAATCCCATTTCATGCCAAACTATTTAGACAGGAGAAAAATCAAATCTACTTGACACACACTCCTTGTTTTATAGAGAGGGCTCTCTGCCTGTCAATTCCATAGCTGAAACATTATTTAGGTCAGCCACTGCTCAGTGTGTGTGGGCACACTTGCATGCTTCCATAACTTGCCCATGTAGCGTTAGAGTGTGGGAGGGAGGGACAATGTCTGTGGTACCTAGAGTGTGATTATTGCAATGTGTCCAGCACACTTGTTGTTTCATGAACAGTAAGAATGCACCACTGATTGTTTTTAATCACAGGACCAATATCTTTTGATAATCTGTTCCAAGAATTTTTAAGAAAACTGACTGTGATGAAGAGTACTGTCATATCTTACCAATTTATCTAGAACCCTTGAGAAAAATGGAAGAGTGCACCATACTGCCAATGGTGTTAGAACACGCACAACACGACTGATAGAAAAATATCACAGGTGGCGTTTTCTTTAGTAGTGCCTCAGACTACAGACTGAATGCATTATAGAGGTTATTAACATGTCAAATGTAAATTGTACTCCATTGTCTTTTTACTATTGAGTTTAACGGCAAGCTCATAAAACTGTACATCAGTATTGATGCTATGATAACTAGCCGCATACTAGGACAGGACAACATGAGCAATGAATTAGAACAACTTTGTTGACACAAACTATGTTTCATGTCTTTTGACATTCTGTTTTGATTACACCTGCCAGACCATGGAACCCTTTCATCGCCATGTTATGATTTTATAGTCCAACAGTAAAGTTGATAGCATGAAGCGCACGTAGTGATATTTAAATATATAAACTGAAATATTTCACTAAAATTGCATGTTCTGTTTCGCACCTGATCATAATTGGAATATGTATCAACTTGTTAAAACTAGATGTAAACAAAGCTAACTTTTACAATGTTCATTGTCTATGATAAGCCTACATAAGGGAATAAACGCAGGAAATGTTTAAGGAAATTTCCTTTTGTTTACATCCGTGTCGCAGATTGTGCCTTTTTATAGTATAATTAATACTTGTATACAGCACTGGAAAAAATTAATAGACAACCGCAAAATTATCAGTTCTCTGGTTTTACCATTTATAGGTATGTCGTTGAGTAAAATTAACTTTGGAGTGGTCTCTTAATTTTTTCCAGAGCTGTATATGACCTTATTAGAGTCTGCATCAGTCAAACAAGTTGTTTGCAAGGTTAAAGACATGATCCTCTTTTAGTCCTAGAAGCAACCCGATTCCTGCCATTAAACACCCCACACTGGACTCTACAATCTTAACATTACTTCTGCATCCCAGAAGACATTTCATGGCTGCATCCTGTCATTCAAATGTTATTACATATTCAAATCAAATCAAATTTTATTTATATAGCGCTATATCATAACAAAGTTATCTCATAGCACTTGTAAATATAGAGCAAGTCCAAGCAAACTCTATATCTACAGACCCAACAATT
>JAVQJF010050205.1:0-11121 GCA_036023855.1 Gadopsis marmoratus
CCGGGGGCAACTCAGGGTTCAGTGTCTTGCCCAGGGACACTTCGACATGCAGACAGCGGGAGCTGGGATCGAACCACCAACCCTGGGGTTAATGGACGACCGCACTACCCCCTCAGCCACAGCCGCCTCTAAGATTTCCCCACTAAGAAGATGAATTGCTTGCATGCATGTGTTTTCTTCACACTTTCTTTTTGTTTTCTGTTCTGTTTTGTTTTGCAGCTGATTCAGACAATAAGTGCTGTCGACACAGACGAACCCCTTGTTGGACATAAGTTTGTCTTTAGTATAAGCGCCACCAACCCAAACTTCACAATTATTGACAGGGAAGGTAAGATTTGTGTATTTTTACTGCATAACACTAAAGTTTTATTTTAACACACATAGAGTTGTAAGTCTTTCTGTCCAAGTTGATTCGGCAAACAGGAAAATGGGGTATTATGTCCTTAATATCTCAAGGGTCATTACGCTAAATATGGTGTGTAAAATCATAAATTGGAACAGAATATACAATATATTTAACAAGAAAAATTATACATGTCTATTGTGGGATTTTAGTCTTTTGATTGACTTCATGAAAAGCTTTTAACGTCCAGAGTTGTTTGGCAAAATGTAAATTACAGAAGAGCCATTGTGGAAGTCAGTCGCCAGGCAGCCATCCCACATCTACCCTGCATTGTGTTAAAGACAGATTTTGGATTCTCTGTCATACAATGGAAATATCTGGTATCAAAACGCAGTCGTAATGCTCACACATGTTTGCTGTAATGGACAACATCAAATGCTGGATCTATATTTTCTTCCTATATAGTGTAACTGCTTCATTATGCCTAGTAATTATTATTCAGAGTTAATGTCCACTAAAGCTCTTCAACTACTGGGATGGATTGCAGCAGACAAAATGAGAAGAGTGCTGTCGAGATTGGAAACAGAGACTAGAAATTCCACTCAAAGTGCAATTTTAGCAACTCAACTACTTCAATTTTGCAAGAAAGCGTGGCCAAGCGTAACCACCGTGCTTCCGTCCTTTTACAATGAAGACCACTATATGATTACTAATCAAGTTAAATACGTATTCTTTTAAGGAATATAGCTCTGAGTTATTAATATGCTTAGTGTTTGTTTCATTTTCTAATTAGACCCAAGATGCCAGTAATTCTAAATGGCCCTGCAAAGGTATTACGGCCCGTATGTGACAGGGAAAAGGAAATAAAGATCCCACTTATTTCCTCGAAGATCGTTTAGCTAAGTGAAACATCTCACCACTGACAAGCTTTGTCCATTTGCATCTTTCCACAGATAACACTGCCAATATCCTGACGCGGAGGGGAGGTTTCAGCCGCCGTGAGATGAGCATGTACTTCCTGCCTGTAGTGATCTCCGACAACGACTACCCCATTCAGAGCAGCACCAGCACGCTGATTGTGCGCGTGTGCGCGTGCGACAGCCGTGGCAACATGCAGTCGTGCAATCCCGAGGTCCTGCCCTTCTCAGACGGCCTCACAACTGGAGCTCTGGTGGCCATACTGCTCTGTGTCATTATTCTCCTCAGTAAGTCGCCCCGTGTGTGAGCATATGTATATGCATGCGTGTGGCCATGTACGTTTGAACCCTCTTGTCACTCTTGTGATGTTTGTGTCTTTGTTCACTCAGGCCTTCTGTTTAAGTCAGGTCAGGTTTTTTATATTGCCAATGATCAAAAATCTCAAACTGACCTCAAAAGGGCTTTGAAGTCTATTCCGTAACACATCAGACTCTCAAATTACCTTTTGCGTGTTAAACTTTCCATTCAAGCATAGCACAAAGGGGCTAGTGTGTTCCGGTCATGGATTTTTGCTGGCCGAAATGACGACTGCTGCTGCATAAGTTCCCCGTGAAAGGGTCTTAAGCATCCACCTGACGGCTGATGACTGAGGCTAAAGCTACATGTCCAAGGCCAAAAAGTCAGCATCCTCACCAGTTGATGACCCAGGTAGCAGGCACGTAAATAAGAAGCAGCCTTGTTCTTCAATGGTAGGGTATGACAATACTACAAAAGGTGATCAAAGAGAAATTCAAAACTCGTACGATGCATACCACTTCTTTGCACGTGGAGGACTCCTAAGCTTCACAGGCTTGCCATAGCTCCGGTTGCTAAGCTATAATTGGAGAATAGCTTTTTCGGAGATGGGGTTTAGAGAGCGATCAATTCTATCAATTCCAAAGATGCTGCGCTGTCAAACACGCCACTATCTTTGCGACAGAATACAGCGGTTTTCAAGCGAGTGGCTTTCTTTAGAATATATTTTTAATGCTAGTGTTTTGGGTTTTATTTGGGGGGGGGGCTTATTTGTTCACAGTATGGACACATGACTCGCAAACAAACATGGAGTGGAGACGTGTCGCACAACAAAGCGGAAGCCTGTGGCCGCCTCTGTAATGTTGAAATTTGATGACAAGCACAAGAGCTCATATTTAAACGGCAAAATGATTAATTCATCAGTCCCTTCCAAAAGGACCGTTAGAAAAATGACTCATTAGAGCACTCCAAGTGCTTTGGTTATGGTTAGAGAAACACATTAGTCTTAGTTGAAAGAAAGCTGCATTGCTGGCAGGAGACAGGATACAAACTTTAGACACTTTGTTCGCCCAACCAGCCACCCTGATTTCTGCCCCAAGCGCTATATACATGTGATGCTACAGTACTTCCACCTTTGCTTCTGAGGGAGGACAGTCATTACTCACGTGACCACAAGAGGAGAAGACATGATAATAAGCCATTTAAGGTCATTTGAACCTACAGCTAACGCTGCCGGTGTGTCAACCCAGCAGTGTCATGCAAAGCGCTACAGGAGGATTTGTTGCTTTCAACATGCAAGCGATCATCAGTAATTAAAGCAAGGTCCAATCAGAGACGGGTTACTTTGCATATTCGGTTGTATACGGCAGTATATCCCTCAGAAAACAGTACTGTGGCTCTGAGATCCATTACTTAGCACACAGCCTAAATCCACTTGACAAACTGGTCTGTGCATTTCCTTGGTAAAAGTAGGCCGCGTGTTACTTTCCGACATCCTAAAGCACCACTTCAGCCTTCCTCGGGATCTAATGCAATATGTAACAGCATACACGGCACAACAGCAACGGCGCCTATCGTTTCCCCTAGAAAACAGCCGAAATGTGTAGCGCTTACGGTCAAGGGCATATCAATAAGTAATGGGTTTCAACTGGCATTTAACCCCGCCTTGCTTAGCAAAGCTCAGTGTTTGATAGGATCAGTTACTACACAGTGTGGATGTCGAATTCCTTAGCATACAACCAAACCCGCCTTCATTAATGCGTCCAGTGTGTGTACTGTTCTGTATATGAGCCTCTCAACCTTTCCATGTGTTGAATTTGAACCCCTCCCTCCCTTCCTTTTGTCATGATCGCTCGTTTTGGAGTTTGCTGCCCTACATGATCTGCAGCCTAACAAAAACCAGTGATACAAGCAAATTAGTATTGACCAGATTTTCGTCCATCTGCTCGTTTTTAGGTCCAAATTTGAAACTCCGTGGCTGATGGTGGGCAGATCTTCTCTCACACATCGAGTGTACTGAAGGTTAAACTCCATGCTCTCCTCTTGAGCAAAATATCCTGACATCTGCTCATTATCTGACGCTTTTCTCTCTTGAACCCCCCTTGACAGGCTGTCTCATTCACCTCTGCTCGACACCGAGAGGCAGGCACTGAGCTGGAACGGTCTCTGCCTATCTGGTCCTCTTTGCGGCCCTCTGCACGGTCTAAAAAACCTGGCACTGGCCGGTCACAAATGTTCGTAAAGAACCATATAAACAGCCACCCGCACCCCCATCCAACCCATGTTGAAGGGATTGTAATTAACACCCAGGTGGGAGGCAAGTAGACAACTACAGTACCTGCTGGTAGGAGAAAAAGATGGAAAGGAAGGAAATGAGCTCAGGTTAAGCAGGGTTCGGTGCTTGTCCTAAATGAGAGACTGCTTCCTCTTTTTCTGAAGAATTATCGGTTCATTTAAGAACTCGCTACCGCACAGTGCCACTCTCTGGAAACGTGCTCACTTTGCAGTCTCCGATTGTCTTTTGCTGCTGAAGAAGAATGAAGGATCGGAGATGTGAGGCAGCGTGATCGGGGGCGGCGGGGGGGGGGGATTCTCCAGCTGCCTTGCATTGTATCCAGTGAATGTGCCGTTCAAGGGGAAAGGAAAGGAAAAGCTTTTTTTCACTGAATCTTTAATAATATGAGGTGAATGCCGGAGGCAGTGTTGGGGATTTATCACTGGTAGCAAATGTGTCTCCTCTGCGCTTTTCCTCCTCCGTGCTCTTTAATACATGACACATGTTAGGAGGCACACGTCTTATGCTGAGCTTCCCCTCTCTCTGTATTTCCCACTGTTTCTGCGTAGTGATCGTGGTGCTGTTTGCTGCTCTGAGGAGACAGAGGAAGAAGGAGCCTCTGATCATCTCCAAAGAAGACGTCAGAGACAACGTTGTCAGCTACAACGACGAAGGGGGCGGAGAGGAGGACACTCAGGCCTTTGATATCGGCACACTGCGCAACCCGGAGGTGATGGATGCTAACAAGCTGCGCAGGGACATCATACCCGAAATGCTGTTTCCCTTTCGGAGGACATCACCTATAAAGGATAACACGGATGTCAGAGACTTCATTAATGGGAGGCTTCAGGAGAACGATTTGGATCCCACAGCGCCACCATACGACTCCCTGGCCACGTATGCGTATGAGGGCAGCGGGTCACTGGCAGAATCCCTCAGTTCACTGGAGTCTGCTGCCACCGAGGGGGACCATGATTATGATTATCTAGGCAACTGGGGGCCACAGTTCAAAAAGCTGGCAGAGATGTACATAGGGAAGAGCCCTGACAGAGAGACCTAGACAGAGCCATCGCAGGCTCTCTTTTTTCCCCCCCAAGGCCATTTATTTCCGTCTGTTTATCTAGCTAGCTAGACAGCTATTTGTCTAGTTAGTTAGCTAGCCAGCTAGTTGACTGTCTGTCTACCTATCTATCTATCAAGCTATCTGTTTATCTGTCTAGTTTGCTAGCTAGCTCGCTAGTTAACTAGTAGTCTATTTGATTTTCATACAGGTGTGTGTGCACACGCACACGCACACACACACAAACAAAAATTCCTGCAATCCTCTCGTGGATGCCGAAACGGAAACTTGAACCAAGTTGAATTTTCTCATTAATGGAGATGCAGTATAATGAGTTTTACTGTTTTTGGTCATAATCAGTACAGATGCCTTTGAATTGTAGGATTTTTTGTGAACAATGGTGTGGACAACGTGTTTTGTAATTGACCTGAGAGATAGTAGTATTGTATACTATCGATGTTTAATGGCACTGGACTGGGTCTGGGCGGGGTAGGGAAGGAGTCAAGTGGTTTTTCCAGCCACCTCCATTAAATACTGTAAATGTACAAAGTGTTTTTAATGACCGACATCCTATATACTATTTGCTATCTTTGTTTGACAAGCAATGTTCATGTGAGTGGTTGGTGCAGTTTATTTGTCAAACTGTGAATTCATTTCATCATATAGGTGTAATATGTAATGGAAAGTGTATGTTGTAGGAAAACTGTCATACACTGAATTCACGCTGTTTGAATGCTGAGTCATATTGTTTTATATTTATATTTTTATACTTATATTCTTAATAAAATGATGTGAAAAAGAAGCAGCCATACTTTCAGTGAGTTACCTGCTTTTGTGGTTACTGAAAGGGCGTTGCTGTAGGACCCACACATTTCCTCGAGGAACGAAAGAATCCAAATTCCACGCAGGATACATGTTGGGAATACCGTTCTGCCAAAAAGAACAATTCATACGTGGCTCACTTAAACTTTCAGAACTTTTTTGTGAGCAATGTGATAATGCAGCCTATTTTAAGATGAATTAAAACCATAAGAATATGAGGTCCAAGTCGGCGAACTTCGTAACAGCATTCCGTTTTCTGTTGTTTCTGCTTCAGTGTTGGTTAGTTTGGGTACAACTTGGGATTTAAAGCATGTATAGGCCAATAAAAGTGAGTCCTTTTAAAAAACATATCTATTTTATTCTCAATATTGCAGTAACTAACCTTCCTTGCCTGAAGACCACAGAGAGACATATGAAATTCTAGCTGTCTTGTTAGCATAACCATGCTGGTCCTGAATTTGACAAGCTGCCTGAACTCAGCAAAGATGTAAGAGGCGCTCACTTGGGTTTTGACAGACACACATCAAGTATAGGAGTCTGAGTGCAGTAAGTAATATATGTGATATTACAGTACTACGCATACTTTTGAATCTCTGTGCTGTATATACAGATTCAGTTCAATTTAAACTGTATTTCTAGCTACATTTAAGGCTCAAGACATGTTGCTTTGTCCTCTACATCTCATCTTGACTAAATCAAACGAAGAAGAAAGAGTTGTTACCTTTAAGGGTATTTGATTTGGCCTTAGTTTTGGGTTTTGAGTAAGCAGCAGTTATTTTGGGGTATAGCAATGACTGACTTTGTGTTAAATCTGTACAATAAAACCAGACAACATTCCAATTTACAAAGTTTGATTTTCCCCAACTTGCAGTGTACCAAAGTCCATGTGGTTAATTACACACTCCTCTGCAAATGTTCTGTTATTCAACTCAGTAGCTGCTGATTAGTGGGCAGCTGTGAAGACGACAATACCTCAAATCAATGCCCTTCTCATGTCGCTACACTTGGTTTCAACTCTTAACAGCTGCCAGCTCACCGTTGCAGTGCTACACGTGTAGGTGCCGTCCTATTTTTGGATGCAGGACTCCTGCCGTACTTCCAACGTGTGTGCCATACCCAGAGGGCCTTTTTGCAAAGTTAAATTGTTGTTCTGTGGTTACATCTCTGTCCACTCTGTCCGTTCGATATGATGATTCTATTTATGGAGTCAAAGCTGTTTGAATTTGTATCACGATAGCCATCACTAAAAACAGAATTGAGGATTTCAGGGCCTCGCCTTATGAAAAGAACTAACGGCAGATGTACAGTATTGCTGAATGAAGAGTCACTACAACAGTGGCTGATACCACAACATAAAAACCTTTAACAACTAGACAAAGCTTTTGTTTCGACTCTAACTGTTCATGTGCAAGTAGATTGTTTGGCTCTCTTACACAGGTACATTCATCATTGTCAAAAAGAGAGAAAAACCTGATTTCAAAGTTGAATCAAAACTCAATAAAATTACTATTCATAGTATTCAAGTGGTGATGAGGTGCATCATGAGATGCAGTCCAGCACAACAACATCATTCATCAAGGCCTTAAAAACATTGGTGTGTACAGATGGCAAATTATAAGATTGATAAAATAATTTTTTTTTGCAGGGCTGAAATTTCATTAGATCGTGCAGGTGTAGAAACCTCCATTATTGCATGATATTAAATGTGCATTTTGAGACGAGTGGCAACACGGGGGAGCAGCGGCCGTGCATCCTTGCGTGGTAGGGATTAATGCGAAAGCAAGAGCCAGAAGGAAAGACTGGACCTAATTCCGTCTCTCGAGTTCAAGCCCAGTCTACACTGCAGCATACCTACAGACTCTCCACGCCGCACAATTATTATTGACTGGCCTGCTTTCTGTTACCTGCCACAGCTTGTCCACAGAGCATGCCTGCTGAGCACAGGAGAAATTACAGTCTTCCCCATATTGATGATCTTTCAGCTACTAATGATGATGTAAGTAATATTGCCAAAATATGTCAACACGCTATCTCATGATGCAACAGCCAGCTAGTGAATAACCCTGATGAAGGGCGTTTTGGGAGTCTGATGCCATAAAGCTGGTTGAACAAAGAGCAGACTCTCCCTGTAAGTCAGATAGTGTGGCCAATTATTTACTTTTCCCCCACAGTGAAGTAGCGACACTCAGCTTATAAATGTATAATTCAAATTAATGTACGGGGTTTGTTGATGTTGTTTTGGTGTTTTCAGTATTTATATAAATGCCCGGCAACACAATTTAGTTGTAGATATGCATTTCAGTTCATTGTGGATATCTTTAATCAACCATAACTCAGCTGAATCAATATTGCCACATTTGTACAAAAACATGGACATGATCAATATTGCTACACTGGAACAAATCAGTTAAGACTGCAACTGCATACATGGAGTTTGACCCGTAAAGAGGCGTCATAGATGTTAAAAATGTATTCGTAAATATAAAAAAAAAACAAAACACTGCTGTGAAATGATGTTGCTTGTCATAAAATAAGATGGTTTTATTCTTAGAGGGATGAGTCAAAGGAAATGTTCTGAATCTGACCTGCTATGCAGGGACACATGTGCCCAGTGAGAAGTGATTATTACCCCACCATTTAATTAATTTTGTATCCCCATTATGTTTCATGTCTTGCCACTAATTTGACCACAGTGACCTGTGTTGAGCCTAGGAACATAGGGAGAGAGCTTCTGTTCTCTGTAGGGTCTCTACTGGCTTTCTAGGCAGAGAGAGAATCTCCTCTGCTCATCCTGCTCGCACTGCGCCTGCATGATTAGAGCTTAAGTAGAACATGTCCCCCGTTTGATGCAAGAAATGCATTTGCATGTCACATGGAATAATACATGACAGATAACCCCTGATGGTAAACCAACTTTTGGCTACTGCAGCTTTATTAGTTAAAGTGAGATCCATATAAGAAGACAACGACTGCAGTTCATTTTCTCTGATGGAGAAGCTGCAGGATGTGACTGTAGCCGGGCTTACGGCTTGTACACGGTTTGCATGTTACTTTCCCTGATTTCTAACAGTAGCGATTGCTTTTTCATTTATTTTTCCGCTTTTCCTAACGCAAAGAGGGTCAACCCCATGACAGGAGCTCCATCTTGCAAAGGCTCTATTCCAGATAATTTGTGCACAGCTGCTCTAAAGTCGTCACAGGAAGACTACGGACGACAGGTCAATGCCATAACGTCAAGACTGGAATTGTTAGGGATGTTTTTGTGCCTCCTGCCAGGCTCACAAGAAACACGTTCATAATGCATGATGGTTTACATGGGTCTATTGTGGCTGGAAAAGGCTAAAAGACGCAAAGTACTGCAATCAATAATGCAGGTGAAATATTGGTATGCAGACAAGTATGTGACAGAGCTGACTGGCCACCTGAGGCTTGTTTTTCTTGCCCTGCGCCTGGACTATTTAAAAAACAGTCCTTTCTATTCCCCTGAAACAAGTTACAGGCACATACCCGAGAAACCCAATTTCTACCACGGCCGGCGTTTCATGCTTAATGTGGCTAAAATGTAACTGAAAGAGTGTTATTTTTAACACGTATTGATTACATAACTGTGCATTTGGCTACTTGCAAAGCCTCAGCTGCCCAGCTTGAGTGCAGAGTGCATTGATTTTTCCATTAACTGACCTTTAGAAACCGAAACCCCCATGTGCCAATGTGGGTAGAAAAGTGTCGCAAAGTAAATTCTCTTTTAAAATAAATCACGACGAGCGTCGTCATTTAAAGTTACTACTGGAAGCCCACAGCTGTAGTTATACATGATAGACATCTTTACAGACATTGACGTTGTTTTGACCATGTAGTAAAAAGCTAGTGAGCTCGTCGTCTTTTTTTGTTTGTTTTCTAATCACTTACCATCCATCAGTGCATTTCATTGCTTGTAACCATTTTAGTGCAGGTCTCACCGCAGCGTGTCCAAGGCCAGATTTTGCCAGGTTGTACACCTTAGGACAGATTGTCGCATGTTTGTGGGCCAGACAAGTCACAGCATGGCCAGGCGAGGGCCAGCGAAGACAGCAGAAGACTGCGAAGCTCAGGGTTTTGACATGTGGTGGCACCTGCTTTGTCTCACATACCTTGTGTAATGAGACCTGTGCTTTTTTAGGCAGTGAGAAAACACGAGGATGCATTTTAGAAAACCAACATAATGCATGCTAACCGGTGACCGCCTTGGCGCCAAATCACTCTGAACTAGCATGTTTCATCAATCCAGCTAAACTCAAAATTCCGATTCAGGCTGAGGAGGTCTCGTACATTTTTGTACCGACTGACTGAAATGATGAATGTTGCTGGTCATTAATAAAACAAAGAGAGAGAGTGGCCATGTCAACTGATGACCAACTGAAATCCGATTTCCAAAACTCCCCTCCAGGACAATAAATAAAGTAGAAAATGTAACCAAAGACATTGAGGAAAACTCAAAACTGTAACTGGAAGTGAAACAACAATGACGCGGAAGTTGGGATTCATGTCAAATTCCAAATACAAACCAATTTATTTCAAGAACCCCTACAGATGCCTACATCTTAATTTCAAATCCAAAATTTATATAAAGTCAAGCTCATGTGGGCAAATGTATAAACATGTAGCTGACCTAAATAAAACATTTCTTGATTTGCAAAAACACGTTTGCAATACTGTATGTGTGCGCCACTGAATAAAGTACATGCCTGAGGGACAAGATCTTATTGAGGCCACACTAACACGCTAACTGAATTCCACTACATAAGAACACAATTTAAAAGCAATGTCTTCCTTTAAAATGAGCATTCTCCTCATTGTTTGTGCTGCTAGCAATTTCAACCATTCCGTCACCGAAAAACACATTTCACTTCTCACAAAATGATTATGCTTCATTTGCAATAACAATCGGGACGTCACATAAATCCTGCACTGACCGTTCCTTTGTAGTAGTTGAAATCTCGGGAGCCACTCTCTCAGGTTTAAAGCGATTTCAGAGTCCTCCTGGCGAGGAGTTGTGGATGTGGGTTGAACATTAAAAAAAATAAAATAAAACACAAGGCAGCTTTTTTTCCCCTTAGGAAAAGAAAATTACTTCTGAGCACAAAGGGAATGCATCAGTGGCATGGCATACTGCCTAGTTTGTTATAATTACAAGCAAAAGCAGTTCTGAATAGGCATCTTAATGACCAAACAAATTGTTGCATATTTTAAACCCATCTGGATAATTTTCTTAGGGGGAATGTAATTGCTGTTCAGAAATGGTGAATGCTATCTTTGTTGTGGTGAGTGTACGTGAGTGTATTATCCACATATATATATATATATATATATATATATATATATATATATATATATATATATAAACACACAGCACCACAGATAATAAAAAAA
>JAVQJF010050207.1:0-11031 GCA_036023855.1 Gadopsis marmoratus
GATAATCTGGCGTCGATCCAGTGCCAGGGCCGGGCTTATATGTCTTGCCGTGAAGCGGTTAATGAGGCGCAGGTGCAGGTGATCCCGCTGATCACGGCCCCGTCCCGGGCAAAGCATGACACAATCACGTTGGCTAGCTAGACGCATGGCACAGAAAAAGATCTATGTGGGGACATAATTGAGTTAAAGACTCAAATGACAAAACCACAAACTGTCCCAATCAGTTTGAATTGCATTGCAAAGATCACATGGTGCAATATGTTCACTTTAATCCAATTGAACCCAAATGTTCTCAGTGTTTCCCTTCACGCCCCCCCCCCCCTGTAGTTTCAAAGGTGTAAAACCTCTTTCCCACATTGCACCATGTATTTTCTGTTTGCTTGTTCCTTGTGCCTCATTGAAGTCATGTATATGCTTTAAAATGGATACAGCTTCGCTTACACGGGCCCATTAAATTCAAATAGGAAATGTATCTTGTCTTGTGCTCCATTTTATAGCCATTTCCACTGAATTAGGCCAGTAGAGTTCTGAATATGATTATAATTTTAAAATACATGTGGGTGTACTGTACTATACTGTGGGTCAAAACAAGGTTTAGCTGCATAATATGCATGTGTTATGCACTGCTCACAAAGGCTTTTCTGGAATTCAGAGGTTAGGCTTTCTATCTGTTGCTTGAAGCAGATCTGAAATATTGGAAATTGTGATAAAGTGTATGTTGATTTACCCTTTCTTCCAGGGGACCCTGTTTTATTGTTTCTGTATGAATGTTGCCTTTAAATACTCAAGGCCTGTGATAAACATTCTTATTCCAGGAGAGCTTCACTAAGGCCTGCAACGGTGCATTTGTGAAACTGCTGACTTGGTGTGTTTTTTGAGCACAGAGCGAGGTAATAGCAAGGTATTAGAAAAATACTCCGTCTCCTTGGTCCACGGAGAATTAAACAAAATTTACTATCTGCTGTGCCTGACTCAGAGCTATGCTGGTCCCCCCTCTGAGAGTGGAGAAGAAGGGAGAGAAAGAGAGATGAGAGACAGAACCTTCCTAATGCTAAACAAGGGAAGTTGAGATAAACTTTTTACCATGAGTGCTTTTGTTTGTGTGTGTGTGTGTCGGTTCCTCTGCCCTGTCTGGTTTCCCTGGCAGTGCTGTGACAGCATTAGTGAGACTCAGACTGTCAAACTCACACTGCATAGCTGCAACCTGGATAAACCGGCGCAGGAACAAATCTCACCTCTAGTTAGTCTCAGCAGGGCAGAGTCTAGCAGTTCGGTGACAGAGAACAACTGCTGCTGCTGCTTCCCAGTTAGTGCTAGGATACAATCACTCAGCATATCAGTGTTTATGGTCCACACACACACACACACAACCAGTGGTGTAAAGTAACTATCAAGGCAATCCTCAAAGACTCATCTGACCATCTGGATGAAAAGGTATTCCGTCCATTGTAGGGCTGCATCTCACAATAATTGTTATTATCGATTAACCTACTGATTGTTTTCTAAATTAAATGTTCAATGGTTTGGTCTGTAAAACATTAGAAAACAGTGAAAAATTACAATCACAATATGGGTTGACCTCATCAAATGTCTATTACAATGCAAACTTTCACATTTGAGAACTTGAAACAATCTGTCACGTGTGGATGAAGCAGAGGAGGAACCCAAGCACAGGCTGCCGATGCATAACATGATGTTTAATAACGTAAACAATGCAAAAACAATAAGACTTCCTTAGTCAGTAGGAACATTAAACACGGAGCTTGACTGAGACGAGACGAAACTGTTGATTTACACAAAACTTGAATCTGAACATAGAATAGTACCTAACCATAAACGACACAAACCTCGACTACTAGCCTGAACGTACACCTGACAATTGACTATGATGCCACAAGGACACAGAGACAGAAACCCACTAAACACACAAGATGATAACGAGGGGATAGAACGCAGGTGCACACAGGGGAACAGGTGACAACACTGAACGATCAGGGAGACAGGAAACATGACCAAATTAGGAAGGAACATACCAGGGAGGGCAATAGCTGACACAACCGGAAAACAGACAAAGGGCACAACACTGGAGAACACTAACCATAAACACGAAGCCATGAACCATAAACACGAAACACACATGAACATCCAGACATCCCAACCCAAAATCATTACACAATCAAGTTTTTGGAACTTTTGTTTGAAAAATAACTTAAACGATTAGTCGATTATCAAAATAGTTGGCGATTAGTTTTCTGTCGCTCAACAAATCGATTAATCGACTAATCAGTACAGCTCTAGTCTGTTGCGTGAAAAGGTTTTGCTTGTTCCTCAAGTTGCAACTGCATTTGCTGATCCAAATATGTCAATGCGCTATTTTTATATATATAAAATGATGAAAAGGAACCAATTTAAAAAACAAATTCAATAATTTACATACCAGCGCAACTGATAATCTGATAATTAAATAATTAAATTATCAGATCAGAGTGATCAGATCTGACAATTAAAAACTGATCATAAAAGTATTTTGGTTCACCTTGTATAAATTGAGAAGGATATTTGTAATTTCAGACCCTCTTTGTTTGTGGTTAAAAAGTGGCTTGCAACAGATCTTTTATTTTACTTTTTAATCACATGCTTGTCATAAAGGGTTGAAAAATGTGTATACCAGACATAAATATATGGGTGTCTAAATTTAAACACATTTAACTTATTTTAGGAGTGAAGTGTACCATAATCCCATAATGAACTTTACCAATAGTCCCAAAGACTTTTAAAATTTAAATTTTTTTTTAATTTCTGTATATAGATTTCTTAAACCCTTTACACTCTATGCATATTTATGTGTGGTATACAGCCTTTACATTAGCTCTGTGTGAATACAATGATAATACGTGAGAGGCACAAACTCATGCTAAAGTTAAGCTACCTGTTGATGGTCAGTAAATACCTACTAACTGTAGGCAATGTCTCGATTTCCATTCTGTATACGTAAAATAGAGTATACTGTAAATATGTATATACATCAGTGAGTATGTGACATTTGGGTGTGGAGTATTTGGAGTTCTTTAAAGGCACCTTTGATGGTGTAGTGTGATAAGTTATGTAATGAGTACTGATAATTAGTAAAGTCATTACTTTTTCAACTTAAAATATATCATCATCAATTATATATCGTGAGTAATTGATTATGAGACCCCCCCCTTAGTTATGCTGCTATTAGGCCTAGAGTGCCGGGAGACGTCCCATGATGCACTGAGGTCCTCTCTCCTCCTCTCCCTCTCAACCCGTACGCACTCTTATCCCATTAATGCTTGTTACTAACAAAACTGTTTCCCTTTCTAACCTCTCTCTCATTCTGTTGCTTTCTGCGAGTATGTCTAGAGCTATGGACTCTGGATCTCTGGATGTGGGTCACCTGCTGCTCCCCTGTTCCTGCTCATCTGCCACTGCTGCAATTATTGTTATTGCTCTTGTTATCATTGTATTGCTACCACTATTATTTTTATTAGTGTTAACATTGATACCATTACTGCTACTGTTGCTTTACATCTGTATGTGGAACTGTACTGTGCTGCTGTGTGTTCCCCCTCTCTCTCTCTCTTTCAACCCAACCGGTCGAGGCAGATGACCGCCCACCCAGAGCCTGGTTCTGCTCGAGGTTTCTGCCTGTTAAAAGGTAGTTTTACTTTGCCACTGTCACCTAGTGCTTGTTCATGGTGGGAATTGTTTGGTCTCTGTAACTGTCTGCAGAGACATTTTCTTTGAAGTTTTGGTTGACATGTTTCTGTCATAAATTCATAATCGTTTGAGTTCATGCAGTCAGGTTAAAATGTATTAATGTAATATAAATAAGATAAAAAGGGTAACACATTTTAACACATTGATGCAAATGTGTTAAAATATGTCACCTCAAAATAATTTTGGTTAAAACGTGAGGGTTTCGAAGTAAGGTTATGTCGTAAGAGCGTAACGGGTCATGTGACCAAGGTATAGTCAAGAGTTGCCTGTTGCATTATGGGTAAGAGTAAGCATGGAGGTAGAAGGAGGATGCACGGCTTGAAGTAATTCCATTCTGCACATGGTTCAACGGGCGCACACGGTAAATGTGATTCCTTGGTTTACATTGGTCGGATTATGTTATTGTATAGTTTTTTACATGTACAATTGATTTTTGTTAATGCCTTACATCCTTTATTTTGTAGTTTTCACGGTGTCTGAAGAAAGAGAGACGAAGAAAAAAAAATAAAAGAGTCGGTCTAGACCTGTTCTATATGAACGAGTGCCCTGAGATAACTTTGTTATGCTATAGCGCTATATAAATAAAACTGAATTGAATTGTGTTTTTCAGCTAACATGCCCAACACTGCCTGCAGATACTCACACACATACAGTAGCACAGTATCTCTGAACAGCAGGGCAAACTAGACCACTGGGAGACACACAAAGTCAAAATGCAGGGCATCTAGCCTCCAGAAACTGGAGAGCACTGAGACTAAAGCAGAAAAATAACCCAAAGCCATTTCCCCAGAACCTCATCTGTTATTATCCCAGTGTCTTCACGGCAATAGATGGCCATTTCTGTGGGGGAGGACAGTGCAGGAAGGAAGGGATGGAGAACCCCTACCCATCCAAAAACTTAAAAGGCCCACTACAGTAAATCAGACGACTGCAGAGGCCACACTCTCTGCCTCATGCATTGTATATACACACACCACCATGCACAGAAATGGACTAGTGGTGAATGCTTTCGTACATGCACACACACAGATCCTTTCTCACCTCTTTTTCCTGGAGGGAAATAATCAGCTTTCCAGATTTTATCACTACAACAGGGCTCATCCTTTTTAACGATACACTAGATGGCTTAGATGCACTCTGCATTTTTCCCACCAAGATAAAGACACGCACTTAGATCGGTCTGTGGCATGATATGAATTTATGTACTTACTTGGCCAATTATGCTCATGGTGGAATTGTTAGGTATATATATATATATATTGTGATGCCACCAGGGGCTGAGTGATGAATGGAGAGCATGTGCCGGCTGGATGGGGACGTCAGAGCACAAACCAGCATGGCAAGATGGTCCAACCCACGTGCAATCAGGCAGCTGGAGGAGCAGGAGCGGCCCAGCTGATCCGCATCATCTGATTGCCAGGAGAAGCGGAGGACACACGGACAAAAGGCACAGAGGCACAGCTGTCAAGGGGAAGAGAGCTGCAGAGATATGCAGAGAGGAACTGGTGGCTGAGGGTCAGGCCAGGGATACACGTTGGGAGACCGGGAGGATCCAGTCAGTCCCAAGGATGGCTCGCGCCGTGACAACAGAGGAGTTATCTGTGTGTTTAAAAGTTCGCTAGCTTGTTGCTAAATGCCAAGAGTTTTGAGTTTGTTTAATAAAAACCAGGGGTTGAAATAAAGCTACTGTTAAGTTTAGCTGTACTAGTGTTGTGTTTCCTCGCACCACACCTGTCTACCGAGGGTCGGTTAGCTGTCCTGCCTCCCGTGACGTCACTATATATATATATATATATATATATATTTGAGTTTGTCTAGACCTGCCCTACAAGTGCTATGAGATAACTTTGTTATGATATGGTGCTATATAAATAAAACTGAATGGAATTATGGCGCATACAGCTCAGAGAGCTTTACCATTCCACCATTGCTTTAATTCTTTGCCATTTCTCCATCCTCCTCATGCCATTATATCAACCCCTCTGACCTACCAACCCGATCCTCCCCATTGGTCTTCTCTGCCTGGAAACTGCCTCACTCCTTCATGTCTAGTTTCTCACTTTGTAATACCACTGTCTGATCCTACACCCCCCTCCCCCTGTCTTCTTCCATTTTCCCCTCCATTCTGCACGACCCATGACAGCCCCCTTTCTGCATTTCCTCCCTCTCTATCGCAATCCCCATCTCATTTCCCTAAATCTTCTCCCGTCCCTCCATGTCTGCATGTGTCCCGGCTGTGATCCGGGAGACATTTCAACAGTCACACCCATCACCTTACACAGAGGGGGACATTGCCCTCCATGTGCAACCCAGGGAGCAGAAGTGCCATTAATTTGCGAGTGTAATATTAATGTACAGCCTTTTATTTGAAAATACAGCTTTGTATGGTGAATGTGTGTGTGTGTGTGTGTGTCATTGAGTCGAGGAGAAACAAACACGAAACAGAGGGAAGTGAGAATGAAAGAGCATCTAATTACATGACACACTTAGCCTTTGGATCTCTGTGATTGAATAGGGCACCCTTTCCTGATATTACTCCTCGAAGCCTTCATAATATCCTCCCTTTATCTCTCATGCCCATCATATTCTCTCCACAGTTTGTGAATCCTTTGCAGCACTGTGTGTGTGTGTGTGAAGCCACTCTAGTGCCACCAGGACTACCAATTCTGGGACATGCTTCTCGCTCTGGTCCCCAGCCTTCCCTAGACTGTCTGTCGGGGTTATATTACCCCCCCGGTATACTCACCCAGCCAACGAGATGAGGCTTGAGTTGTGTGCTGCGCAAGTCCTCAGGGGGAATGAGATGCTACTCACCCGCTGCTGTTGCTGTGCAGTGGATCTTACTTCCTCTGTTGGAGGAACGCTTTCTGCTCTGTCTGGCTAAACAAGACAACACCTTGGTTATTGCAGACTCTGTGGGCGTTCAGCTGCACTCTGATGCTTCTCACCATTGTCTCGGTGGATGGTCTGGTGGGTGTGCGGACTGAAAAGGCCTCCACACACATATGCACAGTGAGTTCTTGGCATCTGTGGAGGTCTAGATTGCAAATATTACAGAATTATAGCCTGAGGGAAATGGATACTTTGAAATGTTAAATATTTTCTTACATAAGTACATTATATATTCCAGAAGCAAACTTTTATTCCTCGACAGATGGATTATTTCCTCAGAAAATTTTGTGCAAGTAATTGACAGCTTCCCAGTTTGATCTTGTTCCTACCTGTCCCCCGGTGCGAAGCATCCAAATATCTTGTGCATCAAGTGTTGAATTTACAGTATAATCTGCTACCTAACTGGGTCAATTCAGAGCACTTGCAAAATTCTAGCAAAATTCTTTGAGGATTTCAGTGTGAGCAGGCCATACAGAAACAAGCAAGCTGCTGCTACAAATAGTACAAGTGAATCCAAAGCCTTTGCACCCAGACATTTGACAGATGAGATTTTAACACGGTTAATAATTAATCCATTCCCTGTATCCGCTATCAGATCACATATCTCTCACTGACATGTTTTGCTGCCTTTCTATGGAACTGGGGCACTTTCCTTTATAAAACAGACTGACAGATTAGATCTATACCCAACAAGACCTCGCTGGAAAATGCAGCAGGGTGCGTTCATTGTGAAAAATATCAAGTTGACTTATCTGTCTCATGAACGCAGGTCACTTCTGCGGGAACCTGTTGTTTAGACTTAATTTCAGCACCAGAACGTCACTCAGAGCCTGTCAGCCTCTGGTGTTATTTTTTGTTCCCGTTTTTTGCAGCAAGAAATGACATATTCCAAACAGGATTTAATAAAACATTTGGTATCTGACAAAGAAAGGGGGCCACTAAGCCTGGAAAACTGCTAACCTTGTTTTTGTGACAGGCAAGCAAAGCTTTACAGAATATGACAGGGACAATTGCATGAAGAGCCTCAGAGGAAAGCTCTTTATGTTAACTCTGTACAGTTTTTTGCTATTCACAGACTTCTCTTGTCTGCATTTTTTGGCCTCTGCCACCTATCTAGGCTTTTCTCTCTTTTACCTCCAGAACATTTTCTCATTTTGTCTCTCCTTCTGAGAGCCCTTTGTTGTGCTGTCAAAGTCACCCTTGCTGGTCTGACATGAACACTGTATCCGTGATGTCCATGCAGCAACAACAAAACAGACTCTGCTTTTGCCTCTCAGAGACATCAATGTACCTTGATCTTAATTTGGCAGTAATTGTCCAGCCTGATGGCCAATCAAAAGTACATTACACACTCGGAGTAAAAAAATTAAGTAAAGTCAGCTTGTCCAATTCAAGATTTTCCTCTTAAGAGGAGAAAAGACAAGAATTATTCAAAAGTATTTTTTATCACTGAAAGGACAACACAGTGTGAAAAATATGGTTAACTTTTGGAAGCTCTCACCCATCTGAACGGTTGGCTACTGTAGCCCTCACCCAGCTGATTAACCAGTTCAGATGCGCTGTGGGATGTCCAGTAAAAGACAGAGGTTGAATTGAATTTCATGATTTTATGTTCAAACTTCTTCACCAGGTACAGTACATCCATCCATCCACACACACACACACACACACACACACACACACTAATCATTATCAAAGTACAATAAAAGGTGTGGTTGGTCTTTATGCACGACAACACTTTGAGTTACTTCCAGCACCGAATGAGTATTGTTCATATCTCCTTCTCCATTGAGGGGTTTCCCGTTTTCTCTCTCTACTAGTAGGGATGAGAAGCTACGGCAGTGAGTGGGTGGACCGAAGCAGGAAATATCCACAACGTGATTGGATAGCTAGAGCATTTTACTGACAGCTGACAAACCAATAGGCAACTGATAAACATAACTGAAAGACAGAACGAAAAAGACTGGCCTTTTTAACCCAATGTAATAGCGTTCTGCGACTTTCTCTCCCCTTGCCCCAGATCACTAAAGGAACTTTAGAGACTCCAGTATAGGTTTTGCCACATATTGTGTACTTGAGTTGGTGTATGCGTGGCATAGGGGAGTATCAGGGTCTATGGGCTGTGTTCAATGTGTATGCCTTAATTGGACGTGTTTTCTGTCTTGTGTGTTTTCCCACCTGGGGGATTGCAGACACCTGGCTGTAGTACTCACCTGTGCCTTGTTTCCCCATTGTGTATTTATATATACCGATTCTTCCCCTTGGTTTTTGTCAGTTCATTACTGCTCTTGTGTTCTGATGGCATGTTTTTGTTATTCCTGGATCTGGATTTACCTTGCCTCGTGCTGATATTCGCACAAGTTTTTTTTGTTCTATTAAATATTCAAACTCCTCTGTGTTGTCTGTGCTATCTGCGCTTGGGTCCATCCACTCCACTCCAGGGGACATTGTTTTATGAGTTCTCGCATCTGCAGCAGCTTGAAATTCATCACTGCCCATGACGAATTTCATGTTTTTATCTTTCACTCTCTTTCGGTGGAATTAAATTTTTTGTCCGTTTTCACATGTTTTCAGTAGGTATAGTGCATAATTTCATATGCAACAAAGGTATAATACTCAGCTTCACTTCTTGAAATAAAATACATTGTTAATTTACTTTTAATATGGATCTCTAAAGTATTTAATACTGGTCATATTTAGGTTTAGATGAATGGTTCATTTAATGGTTTTATGACTACCACACTAATGGAAGCCAAGCAGTGGTTTCAGATCAGGATCTCTTGGTGTCACTCAACACCACAAGAGTCTATTCTCGGTCCGCTTCTGTTCCCTATATACATAAATAATATATTCTCAGCCACTCCACGTATAATGTAAATTTTTATGCAGATGATAAGAAACCTTTATTTAGTCCCTCAGTGGGGAAATTGCAGCAAAGGTGACAGCAAAGGTGAAAAAAGAGGGAACAAGTAGTAAAAAATTGTAGCATGCAAGATAAAAATAGAAGCCAAAAGTGTGTGTATTGTGGCGGGCCGGGGGGGGCGTGGCACACTCGGCCGGCAGGTACACACAATGAAACGGCGTCGGATAACAGCAAGTGTCCTTTTATTTAAGGAAAGTCAGGGCAGTAGGGGTTGGATCAATGGGTAACTCAAGAATCATTGCAGTGTTCGTCGGGCTCGAAGTTTCCTCACTCGCCGTCGGGTTCGGTTTCCGCGTGTCCAGACATTTTTTACTGGGGTCACCCAAGTGGGGCACTGACTTACACAGGGGTTTCATAAAGTCTAATGGACCTCGGACCCTCTTGGGGGCCAATCTTTCCCCCAGAATAGTTTTTATATTTTAAAGTTGAATGCATCAATCTGGTGCAAATTAAGAGGAAGATTAAGAGGCTAGATCTATGATGAATTTGTGCTATTTTAAACAGGATTGTGCTTTTGTAAAGTCCTTGGGGTGCGGGGTATTTGGCCACGCAGGATGTCGTGGCACTCTCCCTAGCATCAGGCTCTGATTGAACATGTAACATACTATCCCACACAACTGATCTGTGCATGACTTGAGGAGCATTGAGCTGATTCGATCTGGACCTGCAGCCTTTCTCTCCTTGATCCTCCTGAGTTCTTTCCTCACCTGGTTTGTTGTGAGGGACAGGGTAGGGCAGGGGGACAGGACAGGAAGTGTAATGGATGTGCGGGGTGGCTGTGTGCTGACGTTGGCAGTAGGGGAGGTGGAGAGGGAGGAGGGGGAGCAGTATACAGGCATGGCAGATGATGGGGATTGCAGCAGTGAGGACTGGGCAGGGGGAGGGGCGGATTGCTGATCAAATCTATTGAAGAATATATTTAGATCATTAACCCATTCTTGATCCCCCGCAGGCTGGGAGTTGGGTTCCTTGTGACCAGAGATGGTTTTAAGGCCCCTCCAGACTCCACTGATGTTGTTCTGCTACAGCTGATTCTCCATCTTTGTCCTGTAGCTGTTCTCTCCCTCCCTGATCTTTCTCCTCAGATCTCTCTGCACAATCTTCAGCTCCTCTTTATTTCCTGACTTAAAGGCCATCATTTTCTCCTTCAGGAGAACCTTTATGTTTAGAGTAATCCACTGTTTGTTGTTAGAAAAACACCGTACAGTCCTGGTGGGTACAGCGTTTTTCACACAGAAGTTAATACACTGCCTGACCAAAAAAGAGTCACCACCTGGATTTAACTAAGAAAATATAATTGGATAATTACTGCATGGGTGATTATGTTTCAGCTGGCAACAAGTTATTTAACCCTATCTGACGCAGTGAGAAGCTTCTCATTTCTTAAACAACCATGTCGAAAGACACATCCTGTGGTGGTGGAAAAGGATGTTAATCAGTTTCAGAAGAGTCAAATTATTGGCATGCATCAAGCA
>JAVQJF010050208.1:0-21068 GCA_036023855.1 Gadopsis marmoratus
ACCGGGACAGGACCGGAGCAGGACCGGGACAGGACCGGGACAGGACCGGAGCAGGACAGGGACAGGACCGGAGCAGGACCGGGACAGGACCGGGACAGGACCGGAGCAGGACAGGGACAGGACCAGGACCGGGACAGGACCGGGACAGGACCAGGACAGGGACAGGACCGGAGCAGGACCGGAGCAGGACCGGATCAGTCCAACAGAGACTGACACATCCGTTGCACACAAAAGACGGAGGCAACGTAAAGCCAACCAGAGCCAGTTGTCATAAAGGATCCAATAGTATTATAGTCGGAACAATTTAAAAATCGCCCGTGCAAAGGTGAGATAACCCCCTCAGCGCTGCGCCCACACCCCCACGGCGCCGTGAAGGAAGAACCGGCATAAAAGACGACCACTAAAGACCTGGATCCGGCGTTTCCTCCGTCAGTGTGACTTCACTGTGAACCGCAGCATCAGCTTCTTCCTCCCAACAAAAGGTGATTAAATCCAGCAGGAAATAAAATCCGAGCAGCGCAGATTCCGGAGAAAACCCGAGACAGTAAAAACCCTCATTAACGTCATTAACGTGTTCAAACACACGACCGAGTCTCTCTCCGGTAAAGCGGCTTCATTCAGGGACACAAACCCGCCCGGGTGTGTGTGTGTGTGTGTGTGTGTGTGTGTGTGTGTGTGTGTGAGAGAACCGGCTGACAAAGAGCGGAGCAGCTGAGCGAAGACGCGGACCCCCTCCGGACACCGGGACCGGGTTCAGGTGAGAGTATCGCACCGGCCTCCGCTCGGCTCCGCAGGAACGGGTTCGTGTGTTTGCGTCATCAGCTGGTTTCGCTCCGCTTTTCCTGCTTTGATCGAACCGCATGGAGAGGCGCGCTCACGCTGCGCCGCGGCCGCGCGCACCGCTGCCCGGGCTCGGAGGTGGGACCGAACACGCCGTAACACCGGTGTCTCCTCAAATCACGTCAAATCCGCTGGAAGTGACTTTAACGGGGCTTCGATGGCACTTTACGTTTTCCATACGTTTCCATAAAAGAATAGAAAACCTATGAAACTGGAACTCTGAAAGTAGCACAATCTGAAAATCTCTTGATGGATTTATTAAGAGTTTTTCTATGACTTTTCTTTTTTTTTTTAACGAATTACATTTCGTTAACGGCTGGTAGACAGCCAACATGCTAACAATGACAATACTAAAATGCTGATGTTTAGCAGGTTTAATGTTCTCCTTCGTTCGTTAGCACGTTAGCGTGCCAACGTTTGCCAATTAGAAATAAACACAAAGTAGAGCTGAGGCTGATGGGAATGTCAGCGTTGCAGGTTTTTGACCTGGAAGTTAAGCCCTTGCGGTGCATCCTGAGCGGGACGTGAACGTCTGAAACTTGTTTCACAGCAATCCATCCAATAGCTGTTGACACATTTCACTCTAAGCAACAAATATGAACCTCCATGGTGGAAAAGACCAGAGATCGCCAATGTCATTAAGGGCCGTGCTCTGGGGAACATGAATGTCAATCCATCCAATAGGTTGAGCCATGCTGCTAGCGTGGCATAAAACGACCGCGTTGTCCAACATCAGTTTTTTTTTGTTTTTGGCACAAACTGAACCTCGTACTGTTCTTCTGACATCATTTCCCGTCGAGTCTCAGAGGCAAAGAGACAACGTTGTTTGATCCAACATCATCAGAGTCTCAGAGGAAACAATCAGAGCGAACGGCTGTAAACAAACCATTTCTAACTTCCTGCTGATCAGCCTAAAGACGAGGAGGAAGTCTGACGTCTGACAGGGGGGGGGGGGGGCAATTTGATGTTCATTTGTAACACTGAACACTATGTATACAGCAATTACAGCAATATATATATACACGCATACAAATTGGGAACAATGCATGTTAAATCGCCAGTCGCCAATCTGTTCACTTCCTGTAAACAGGCTGATAGAATCACATTTCTGACCGATTTTAACATTGACTCAGTTATTTACTCAGAAATAACAGCTAACTTTATCATTTATCATTCAGTTGAAAAAAAGGATGAAAGTGGTACAAACAAGAATATCAACGTCAGTTCTGAGTCAAAATCAAACTATAAATATGACTGTACTTATTTGTTTTATTTACTTTAGAAAATAAAGATTTGTGACCACAATTTTATTCAGTCAACAAAATTACACTTGTATACAATAGATTTGTGTTTATGTTTAGGAAAGTGCCTGATTTCTCCAGTCAGATTTGTGCTGCTTGTGCAGAACAAGTCTGTCTGATGCTGCAAGACACAAATAATGTTTAATTTACACAATATACTGTAAATGTGACTTAAATCTGCAGTAAAATGTGTCCAGTAATATCCTCGTATAATGGATGAACCCCACAGTAAAACAGATCCCAAATTATAGCTCTCATGACACAGGCTGCGTATATATATATATATATATATATATATACTGTATATATATACACAAGGATGCTGGGTAATGTAGTGCAGTCAGTGTAAACATATTAAATCAGTTGAGTTTTACTTATTGGTTCCACAGAAATTAGGCTAAATATGTCTTCTGTCAGCTGTAAACTGGATCAGTTCAGGATCAGAAACCTGAGACAGTCTGTGACACCCACAAGGAGTCGACGAAGACTCCGTGCAGCGTTCCTCATCCTTTGACAATGAGGGAGGAGATTTGCTGCGGCAGCGTGTAGATGATGAGGGCGAGGAAAAGCGTGAGGATGGCCAGGATGACCAGAGCGATGATGAACTTCTTGTACTTCTTCCAGATGAGGAAGATGAAGGTCTTCATTGGGTTGATAAACCAGTTGAAGCTGGTGGTGGGACGACTAGAGGGACGACAGGAGACCGTTCACATCTGCTAACACCTGGACTGAGTCTACAGTAAACTTAATGTCTGGTCATAGCAAAATTTATAAAATGTGAAATTTTACAGAGAAAATTATGGAATAAGTGGATTCACTCTCACGGTTAATTTTAATTTTGGTGAACTTTGACAGAAAGATGTGCACTGTTGACCGATATCAAGTGGTCGTGAGAGTGTTGATCTTTGAGGAAACAGAGAGCTGGAAAGTCCAAAATTGAGGAAGCTGCCATAACCTATTAGCTGTGTGTCACCATCCAGTTTCATGTAACCACCTCTGTCGGAGTATAAACTGCTTCATAACTGATGGTTTACAGGCAGGAGTTGATGGTATAAATACGTTTTTTGAATAAGCTGTGCTAACAAGCTTGCTAACTAACAATTAGCAAGATTGCTAGCTAAGAAGACCCCCTCCTCCCTTAGTAACTAATTATTGACTGAAGTGATATAAACGCCTGTGAACAAAATGCCAGGGGCGATAAAACAACACAGCAAAGAGAAAGCAGAAAGAAGAATGGGGGGCTATTGCGGATGAATAGTGCTGGCATGTTCCTGACTCTTTAGCGTGTTAGCCGTTAGCTTGCCAGCTACAGTAGTTTATCAACTAGTGCAGTAGTCACTACATCACCAAGAAACACATATTTCAAAAAAATGGAAGAACTTTGCTTTACCACATGTCAGGCGGTGACATGGCCTTAAAGGATAGGGGCACAATTTTTCATTTTGTCATGTGCCCACATGAGCATGAAATCCGTTTTTGCTTGGATTCCTCCTGCTCATACTGGGCATTAAAATATCTCTTTGTGGTGTGCTTCAAGTGTAAGATGGGGGACAGCCTCATGTTAACTTCATATAATCTTTTATGTGTGTTTTTGCACAGAAAAAGGATTGTGCATTTTGTCCCCCATCACTGACATTGAAAGTGCAATATGCTCTTTTAATGTATGAACAGTTAAACCTGTTTCAGTGTTAACGTGCACTATTAAGATTATTATTGTTCTGTATTTTGTGTGCGTGCCATACTTTGGTTTGTCCAGAGGCTCTGGCTCCTTGCGGCCCCGCCCCACAGGGTTTTCCTCCGCCCTCTCTAATGTCACCAGCTGAAGCTCCGCCTCCACCTTGCCCTTCACACACACACACACACACAGTATTAGTTCCAATGTCACCACAAGAATTCATATTGGAGTTTAAATTAGGATTAGCATTAGCATTTGTCAACAGAAGCTGTTATTCAAAAAAGGCCAGTCCCTATAAAGGCCTGGTAAAATACATCGAGGGGGGTGCAATTACCTCGCACATGCTAAATTCAGTCTAATGTACATTTGTACAGCATTAATGCAATCAGTCATGTAATCACTCACCACTCTGTCACTCTGAGCTTCTTTGTTTAATACTAATACTCTTCTCATTCCCTGATTATTTCAGATGCAGATATTTCATATTTAAAGCCTTGATAGTAGGTGTCTGTATGTGATATATATCTCTGCTCCTGATTAATGATTTTCAACCTGGTCTCTAGTAGAATTATTTTTCTAACAGTGTCTCCTTATGCAATTGTCTTTTTTTCATATGACGTTTCTGCCCTTGGGCCTTCTTCAAGGACAACAATCACAGTGGAACAAATTGTTATTTCAGCTACTCAAAAATGACTTGCATTTTCTTTTAAATATAACAAAGACATCAACAATTCAACCTATTTTCAAACTCACAAAGTCCCCAATTTCCCCTCCCCATCCCACCCAAACATAAACATAGAAACAAGGTGTCAACCAAAACACAAATAGCAGCAATTACCAAGCCAGACTGCAGTAAGTGTGGTTTGGTTTTTGGCTGTAGTTACTGCAAAATGCTACATGTCTATGGAAAAATAATTTTTAGGTGGTAAACCAAATGTCTATAAGTCAGATCTTCACTGCAATATATAGTTACTGCGTCTTGCCTTTGTCGGGCAGCGTAAGCATTACTTATATTGGTATTGGGGTTTCATTTGGTACCATTAGCAGGAAAGTGTTGCCGCTGCTGTCGGTGTACTGGATGTCCTCTGGCCTCAAGTTGCTCCTCTTGTCTTTGTTCTTCTTCTTCTTCTTCTTGCGTCCCTTCTTCTTGGCCTCCTCCTTCTCCTTCTCCTCCCTCTCGAAGTCCTCAGCTGTCTTCAGGCGGGTCAGCGGCCACCAGCCCTTCATCTTCTTGGCGCGAAAGATGGAGAATCGAGGGCTGGCCCGATCCTTCGCCATATCAATGGTACACTTACTGGATGTCTTCGCCGCTCGCACCATGTCACAGAGACGTAACTCTATGGAGCCTGAAGGAGGGCGAACAAATGAAGGATGATGACGTTAGTATCGTAAGTATTTGCTCTGTAATGTACTGAGGATACACTCTGGTTTTGGTGAATCTGTTGTATCCCATGATGCACCCTGTATCTTGAATAAAAAGGCTGTATGAAAACAACTGAGTTAAGTTAAGCCCACTCTCAAATGTTCAATTTTAAGGGTGAAAAAGATCATTTTCAATTTATTTGTTTGTATCTGAGCTTTCTGGGTTGAATGAAATTTAGTTTGTGCTGCTCAAAATTTGGGGGAAATGAAGTATAAAACATTCACTCTTACAGACATGATATTTAAGTAGTTAAATTAAAATTGTTGACAGTGAGGTTTGTGACACATTAAGTACATTTTCAAGCGAGTATTCATATCATGGCTGTTTCTCAAATACTAACCCAAATGACTAATTCACTAATTAATTTCAGTCGCTTCTACTTTGCTGTTTTCTTAAAAAGACTTTCAGTCGCTGTTAAACTGTCAATGAAATGCAACAAGGCAGATACTTCAGACTAAGAGCCTACCAGAACTAGAAGAGTTAAGCACTTTGAGCTGCCTTTACCGTGAAACATCTGCAGGAAGTGTTGAGTTTCATTAACTGCTTAGCTTAACAGCAATTAAAAAAGTAGAAATGACTGGAATCAGTTTCAGATTGGTGGACATCCATACAACAAGAGTAGTGCTGCAATAATTAACATTATATTGAAATTAAAACAGGTGATGAATTTGTGAGGATTTTTACAAAACATATGACCAAATATACTGATTAAATGCGGAAATTAGAAATGAAAAACCTGTCTTTCATATAAACCTGTTTCAGTAAAGGTAAATATTTGAAAATATTTGAGCATATATAGTCCCGTCTGTCTGTCTCACCCAGGAAGTCGTTGGCAGCGATGCGGTCGTAGTCCCAGACCTGCAGCGTCAGAACAGCCGGCTGTCGAAACTCTGACTCCTCCAGAGAGAAAATGGACTCCTTCTTCTTATACACAACCTCTTTCTAAAGCACAAGAGGAGGAGATCTATTTCCACTAAACAACCAGGCTGCAGTGTTCATTGCAGCCACAAAATGAACAAAACACCATCATGACGATTTAACTTTTAGCTTAAGCTCATGGGGTCATTACAATGCAAAAGGTTCATCCTCTGGGGAATAGGAATTGGATCAGGAAGCTCAATGGAAGTTAGTTGTGTACAATGAAAACGTGACCCTGATGGTGGTGTAACTGGTCACTTAACTGAATGACCAGAATATTAATCGATATAAATTTTGACAATATGGTTAACTGATTAATTATTCATCAATCAAAAACTCAGCGTCTTTGGTTTCAGCTTCTCCGATGTGAAGATATGCTGCTTTTCTCTGTTTTATATCATTGTAAATTAAATATCTTTGCGTTTTGGCCTGTTACTCATTTGCAACATTTGAACATATCCCTTTGGATTCTGGGAGCTGTTATGGACATTTTTGCATGTCGTTTTTGTTTAGAAATAATGGACAGATTAATCAAGAAAGAAAACAATAATTAATTGTAGCCCTAGATGCCATAGAGCTAAGGTCAGTTGGTCATTATAATCATCAGTATTCGTCTGGGGATCAGTGGAAATGTTGACCATCAGCAGATCCAGGCGTCACCAGGTGTCCCTGTGTATGTGTATGTGTTTGTGTACCTCAGTAGGAAGGTAGTCGAAGCGAAACACAAATCTCCAGTTGAAGTTTCCTTCTCCAGTCAGAGAGTTGAAGTGGACGTCGGTCTCCTGTTTTTCTCCTTCCAATCCCTTTATCCAGCTGCACAGAGAACAGGACAGAATAAAGCGCCTTCAAAGCCAAGCAATGCCTAATGGACTGTTCATTAAGCTCCACCCGCCATAGTTACTGTTGCTTCACCTGTCAAGGTTTCCATTCGTGTAACGCACATATTCGGTTTATGATAACGGAAGATTTAACGTTAAAATTCATTGTAATCTTTCAAACAATGGGTTGTTGATTTCAGACAGGAGAAGATGGTCAGGGTGGTAATACACCAAGTTCTTGTCTTCAGTGCAGAACTTATTAGTTCTAGTATTATAAAGAAAAAATTAAGCTCCATCTATTGTTGTTCTAACAAATCTCTTTGGATGAATAAATGTATATCTTATTTTATCTCAATTGCAAAGCCTGTGAACAGGTGTGTGTGTGTGTGTGTGTGTGTGTGTTCGTTTGTGTGCTTGCTTGCGAAGCTAACCCTTTAACGTAGATGTCGGAGGACAGGTCACCAGTGAACGGGTTGACATCGTCCAGAAACACGTCGTCTGTGTTCCAGATGATCACGCGCAGCTCGTACCTGTCGTCATGGAAATGACAACAAATGTTATGTATTGTAACTCTATTCTATTCGACTCTACTCAATAGTGTGTTGACCTACTGTTCAGGTAGGCGGGGCTTGATGTTAACAGGGGGCGGAGCTGGGACATCAGTAGGAAACATGTCCACCCACATATGAAGGTGACCCTGGAACAAACACATCATAGTGTTGATAACATGTAGTAATACCAGTAGCAGTATGTTTGCTGTAGTTATAGTCACCTGTGGCAGACCAGGTTTGTCCTGGTTCAGCAGTGACCGGATCTCCACGTGCTCTGGGACCAGAGGAATGGCTCCAGGGAGGAACTCGTTCATCTCCTCCCAGCGCTGCAGCACGCTCAGGGCTGCATGCTCCTCCATCTCTGCCTCCTCCTCTGGGGTCCGCTGGTTCTTCTTCAGCAGACCTGACAACAACAACGGCAACAACACTGGCTGATAGTCTTGTTAGAGCTGGTACAGCAGGTAGAGCTAGAGGTTGCTGCAGTATGAGGGGGGCAGCAGTAGTACTAATGTGTCTGTAGTAGTAGCATCAATAGTAGTACAAGTAGTGGTAGCAACATTAATAGTGGTACATGATTTTGTATAGGTGTCCACAGAGGGTCAGTGGAAATCCTCACTTCCACTTTGTACATTTTCATATATAAGAACATCTAACCGCATCTGGGTAGGTCTACCTGTGTGTCTATCCTACCTTCAGGTACTGCGTCAGGTGGGATCTTGAAGATTTTGTTGAGGACTTTGACCTCAGATGTTCTGTACTCTGGAGACGGGATGCTGTTCTTCCTGCAGAGCTCAGCCAAGATGGCCGCCGGCTTCTTCCCATCGCGCCACATGTTATAACCGTCACTGGAGAGAGAGAGGGAGTCACACAGATAGACAGGTAAACATGTAAAGATACAGGTACGCTACTGACAAAAGTATGTAACACATACAGTAGTACCTGTACTAATATTTCATAAGTCTACTATTGTCATAGTGGTACTAATGTGTCTTGTTTTGGTACTAAAGTGTCATAAATCTGCATCTAACATGTCGTACTGGTTCTAACATGTCACAGTTCTGAGATTAACGTGATGTAGTTCTGGTACTGACGTGTCATAGTAATGAGCCAGACCGCAGGAAGCTCTATGGCGGCTGTAGAACCGGTTCTCCAGGTCAACCCGTGTTTCACCAATGTCATCATCAGACCCCACAAGATCGTGGTCCATAACTTTGATGACCAACTCTGTATCCAGTGGGAAAGACACTGTGAATTCAAACACCCTGAAAGACAGTGTCAAACATACAGACAGTCAGACAGACAGACAGACAGAGAGTGTTGGATAGGTACATGCAGACAGACAGGCACTGACTCTCCGAACGTGGGGTTGAGCTGTTTAGGGATGTATCGATCTTTGGTGTCCAGTCTCTGCTGTCCAACTCGGACAACCAAATATGGGTCGGCTTTACCATTCGGGTCTGTGGGAGCCAGAGTGGTGGCCTGCAGGACACAAAGAGAGACAGTAGAACACACATAGAATACAAACACCGTAATTACTAGGTTTAAATTTGTTTAAACGTTTAACCCATAATGCAGCTGAAGGCAGGGATATTGTGAAAGACAGAACGTGAAATTGAACCAAATCTGAGCACCCTTGAATGTAACAACCGTGTAAAGTCATTGTAAAGGAGATTATATAAAATGTTGGACTGTTCAAGTGAGTAAGAGACAAAGACAGGCTGTGAACGGACAGCGAGACAGGCACCTTAACAATGTAGACTCGGACCAAGACTTTGATCGGTGAGTTTTTGGGGAGTCCATTGGTGATCTGACACTTGGTGTCTTCTTCGTCTCCTGAATCAATTGGATAAACCAGGAAGGAGCCCTGCGGATGGAGAGTTTGGAATAATAAACACATCAGCAGAGCAACAGACAGACAGACAGACAGGCAGCTCTCCATTCACAGTACCTTGTATTTTCCCATCAGCCTCTCTTCTTCATCTTCCATGTCATCCTCACCACTTGCTCTGCCTTTATACAGTGGGAAGATATGTAGCCAGTCCTGAAACTGACTGAACTCTGACTCCAGATCGCCTCCATACAGCTGAACGCACACACAAACACAAAACAGAGGAAGACATTTTAAAAATCTACAGCTATATGTAGAGTTATATGTGTTCTCCCTTCACCTGTCTGTCAAGGGAAACTAAAGGTCTTTATGGGTCCACAACATCTGACATGTTATCGTCTTATAAAGTAGTTGTGGATAACGTGAGAGCAAAGAACTGCCTTCTTCCACATCCAGCAGACACAGACAATATAATCTCATTGGGTTTTTGTTGGTGTCCAGCTGATGACTGTTGGTCCAATATTCACTCTCCCTCAGCTCCGGCTTGGTCTCCACCAACTCCCGAGAAAACTATCTGGCTCATTAGCTGCTACATGTTTCACTGTCTTCACCAGCTCGTCTCTAACTTTGTCTGTCTGCAGTTTGGTGCTGAGCTGGTACTGTGGGCTGGAAACAGTTCCCTGCTGCTGGAAACAGGGTTGATGAGAGTGCTGAGAATAAACCATACAGTAAATGTGCTGAAGAAACAAAACTAGGAGCTATGAGAGGCTAAAAAGCACATTGCACGTCAGATTCAATTTTCTTATATTCATGAAGTCTTGACTGACAGTCTGGACTGTAAACTGTCAGTCACGGTGACCTCACACCTTTAGTGTGGCAATATTCTTGCGTTTGGGTGGCTCAATCTCCACCACCACGACTTCCTCCTCCTCCTCCTCTTCGATGTTCGCCATGGTCAGATTCGCGCCATCTGAAATAAAAAGAAATCAACACCATCAACGCTAACAAACGTAACTCTGTTAACATTGTTTTCATTTATCGCTACATATATTTGTGTCAGTGTTTCATTTTGTGGTAGGTTTAGCTTATTGTTCCTTTTTTTGGTATGTTTGTTTATATTTTTTTATGTACTTTTGGTCTGGTCTGTTTTTTTAGTTCCAATGAAGGGAAATCTTACTGCAGAATAAAATGATATTTTAGACAATAGTGTGCTTCCAACTCTGTGTCAACACTTTGAGGAAGGTCTGCAATGATCCCTGTTATTTATAGAGAGACGTTGGCTGTTGTCCCGTTCACTTCAAAACAGTCATAGTTTTATCACAGCAGCATGAAGTGGACATCAGAGGAACTGCGGCTGAACATACTTCCAAGACTCAGCTGCAGATTTGAAATATCAGGTAATGAATTGTAGCTCTAAAATATATTAAATAATGAATAATGTTATATTTTTATTAAATATGAAAATGCATATTATGACTGAAATAACAAAGTAGGAGTTAGAACTGTACCTGTCTCTGCTTGTTCCTCCATCTCCTTTTCCTCAGCAGCCTGCACACAGTCAACACATCAGACATGGGGACTAAAGAATTTATTTATTAATTACTCTATTTATTCTCTTCAGAAAAGTCTTAAAATTTATTCACTGTAAGGAAATTGAATTTTAACATGTAGTCTGCTGTTGAGCTGTGATCTGTCTTGTATCACATACTCATTTTTAGAAAAGTCATGAAACAAGAGAAACTACAGAAGCACATTGAATTTGTTTTCTCACAATTACTACTATACTATCATCATTTTTTTCTTCGTTATTTAGTTAACACAGAGCACCTCCGTAAGAAACTCACCTGTGAAAAAATGGAGTAATCTCATCATACTCACTGCTTTTTTAAATTTTAACTCTGGAAGGTCGACTTGTTTATTTCCTTTAATTTCTTATTTATTTGTTTCTTTATCTCTGTTATTCAATATTTATATTTGCTAATGAACTTTAATTCATTCTTTAAAGGTGTTCTCCAACTATTTAATATTGCACCTCCATCAATTTGTTGGAAATAATGGTCAAAACTGAAGCAGTAAAGGCCAAGATCTCCTGACTTTTAGTCCTTAATATCCTACATTTTCCATGATCCGACTGGATAGCATCTTTTTTTCATTTGATCTTTTCCTAACTGCTAAACACCCACATCTTTCAAACTTGCAATGCAGTCTTTCTGTTATAACAATGGCCAGTAAACTGATCTTGATGTGTAAAATATGTGGATAGACCCTTTAATCAACTCTTGAATTTATATTCATTTGAATACATGTCAAGGAAAAATTGTTCAGTTTTATTTCTGCAGTCCAACACATTTATTCAGACAGGTACATCACTGTCTCACCTGTCTGTCCAACTCCTCCAGTGAAGCGTAATATTTGGACCACCAATCCAACTCCTCCTGCTCAGGTGGCTCCTCCTCTAGCTCCTCCCCCCCGTTCACTAGTTTATTCAGAGGAGCCTGAGTGGGCGAGGTCAGCCAAGTGTAAACATCTATTTGTTGATTAATTCTTTAATCCTTTTATGGTTGAAATACAGTTTAAATTTGTCAGTTTTGGTTTTATGTTTTTAACACACAGAGGAGGAAGAGGGGGAAATTAATATACTTACATTAACCAGCTTGAAGGGGTTGATGGGAATCTTTGACTCTTTAATTGACAGGCTGCTGAGTCCGATTTTCTTCACTGATGTCAGAGAGTTGACCTTCATCTTATTCTGCGTCACTGGAGACACAGAGAAACTATGTCCATAAAAAGAGAAGTCAACTACGAATCCCAGCAAGCTGTGAGAAACATCCAATCACAGAGCTGTTGTTATAATTATGATTTGGCATGATATCGTGTAGGCAGCGATCAAGTGTATTTAAGACCCTTTTGCAGGTTTAAAACAAATCATTTAAACACATTAAAAATTCCAACAAACCAACTCACTGAGCTAATGTTAATTAGCTAGCTAGCTAGCTACAGCTGATAAAATCTGCTCATGAACGTTTCATCGTTCATTTTAGCAAATAAAATCAGTAGTCACCACCTATAAATGAGGAGCTGCTTTTGTCTACCTCTACCTGAAATCAAGGACCCATTGCTTCAAAAATGATTAATCATTTAATGGTAAATCTGCCACTTCCACCATTGCAAAAAGTCAATTAAAGCATTTTGGAATCATATCTACTTTGTCTGAATGTTACAAAAATGTATTCAAAACAAATAACTCCACCTATGTAGTAGGCACTACTATTATAAATACCCTTTGGTTTTGGCTCTTCCTCCTCCTCCTCTTGATCCCCCCCAAGCTCTCGCGGGGCGTAGTGCATGAGGCTCTGGACCGCGTGGGAACCGACCAAAGCGAGCCGACCAAAAGGCCGATGCTCCACCACAAACAACATCAGAGGAGGGTGGAGGTAGACCAGCTCCGGCAGCTCCTGTTTGGCCCAAACACAGGAAGAGGACGTTAGCTATGTTTCTACTCTGTATGCATGCAATGGCACGCCAGCAGAGTCCTGTAAATACAGTGAAAGAAGGCTGCATTTCTTTTAGGCAGATCTGTGGACCTGAGTAGCCTCAACTAATGTCAGTAGCCATCAGTAATGACAGAAACTGACCACATCGATATAGCGGACCAGCTCTTTGAAGTTGGGGTGAGTCTTGTAGTTCTCAATCTCTTCAGACTCAAGTTGTCGTCCTGCACACTCCATCTTCACATGGGGGTGTGTCACCTCAAACAGCTCCACCCGCTTCAGATCCCGCAGACCCCAGAACAGCACCTGAACACGCACACAGAAGAAGCACAGGTAGGACTCACAGATCCAACAGCCTGATGTCCCGAAAACACATCCGCAACATGTCAACATGTGTGTGTGTGTGTGTGAGAGAGAGAGAGACCTCGATCCTGAAGGTCTTCAGAACAGGTCGGACTCCTTCGGGGATCATGTAATGTCTCTGGTCCTCCAGGTAGGTCAGCTCCTTAGGGTCCACACTGCTGGGGAGAGAGGGCTGCAGGGGGGGAAATTATTTTCTAGTTAACCATCTAGAATTAATTTGTGTGCACTGTTTTTCGTGTGTTTTGGTTAAAGGATGATTTGGGTTTACTACAAATCTTTATTACAGATCTTCATCCATCATTTCTATCAGTAATAATAACATTTTACTCAGTTAATAGCAGAGTTCTGGGGAAAAGGTGACATCATTGAAAAGAAGTCTGACGAGTCAAGAAACACGAGCAGTCAGACGATCAGTCAGGTTGGAAATAAACCAGCATTTTATTCAGGTTATCTAATCCACTTTATTCAAAGGTCAAATTGAAGCTGTGGTAGCTGTGTGTCGTCAGCATAGAAGTGGTAGGAGAAGCCAAGGGAGTGTATGACAGCACCAAGAGTCCCTGTGTAGAGGGAGAGGAGGAGGAGGCCCAGGACTGAACTGTTACCAGGTTCGAATCCTTCCCATGACATCTGGTAGGAGCAACCCTTCAGGTAGGATCATGACCTGTCAAACTTCCTTTTAGTGTTCGCAGATCTCAGCTACAAACAATGTTATAATTACTGATAGAAATGATGTACAACGCTACTAAAATAAGACACAAGTTGTAATAAAGCAGACTTCTTTTAGTTCTGAACTTATTGTCTTTCCAATATAAACGTGCAAACAGAGAGATACAGTGGCATCTAGGGAAACTGACTGATTGACAGTTGTCACCTCTCCAAACGCAGAGTAGTCCAACTCGATGAGCTCGAAGGCGGCCAACAGCTCGCCAGCGGGGGTCCTGCCCATGCTGATGTCATAGAAATGGAGGGAGGGCTTCTGGTAGAACTGCTCCACAGGTTTAAACTCCGGCTCGGCAAATGCTCGACCCAGAGGCTTCGGACTGCCCTGCGCGCACACACACACACACACACACACACACACACACACACACACACACACACACCGCGGTCGCATGACTTCAGCATCATCACCACCACTAAGCTTCCAGTTTATAATTTGATTTTGCAAGCTTACCTCTTCTACAAAAGCCTTTGGGAAAGTTTGAGTTAGAATAGTTTGCAAGAGCATGAGCAGCCTATAAAGAACGTGATGACTTTTAAAGTCCCCGACAACCTCTGTAGTCTTCTTTTGTCTAATTTTGCAACCTTTAGCAATCTTTTTAAGACACATAAAAGCTTCAAAATTCATGAGAGGGGAATTTACTGATGTATTTTATTCCGCAGAACAAAACGTGAATATGTCTTAAGCTTGTGTTAACCACAGAACATATTTCAGGCATCTAACCAAAACCAATTCAACAAACCCATTGACTTCGAGATGAGGGAAGTGGAAGCACAAAGAAATGCAAATTCATTTCTGGGTTTTAAGACTCATTCCTGCAGCACTGTATGAGAAACAAAACGTCAGCGTTACCATTTTGTCGTAGTCGTAAATGTTGATGATGATGAGGGGTGGGTCTTTTTGGAGCTCCTCCCTCGTTCCCTCCAGCAGAACTCTGTCAAATAACAAACACTCACACCAGGCTGGAGAGAGAGTTTCAGACAACACCTGAACACACACACACACACACACATATATAATATGTATAAAAATGTGTGTGTTAAAGGGGAACACCAGTTTTACACATGAAGTTCAGGTTACTCATTATGGTTATTACTACTTAGCATGTGAAAACAGTTATAATACCTTCCTTGGGCCACAAAATCATAAAAGAAAGACTGCATACAAACTGGAGATGTGGAGTTTGAAAGACATGGGTGTTTACCAGGCAGGACCCGTCTATAGAAAGATGCTAAAATACTGATGTGAAGTGATTTGTTCTACTGATTTCTTAGAGCAGGTCAATGCATGTAAACCTTTAAGCCAGTTGTACCTACCTTGGTGACCTGGCACTGTGTAGAGAAGAGGACCCTGGCGAAGGGATCTGATAGGCCATTATCATCAGCAGCCATCAGGCCACGCCCCTGGTACAGGTGACATCGTAGCTGGAAGTACCTGCTATCTGCAGAGAGAAAGAGACAGAGGTCTGTACCAGGACTGACAGTATGCTCATGAGTCCAGGTAAAACTTCATGGTTTTCCAAGGACAAACTTTCTTTCATCCATTCTAACAACAGACAAGAGGTCCTGAGCAATTATCCTGTGCAGAAGCCACGCCCCCTGCTGGACGAGGTCAGCTGACTCACCCTGGCAGGACAGACTGACAGGAAGCTTCCTCTTCCCCACGGTGACCATCCTCCTCTGCTCCTCCTCCTCCTCTTCATAGACCGGCAGAAACTCCTCCGGCAAGCTAGAGGTGGCCTCTTTACTGTACTTGGCCAGACCAAGCCACAGGTAGACCTCCAGCTTCACAAAGATCTCACTTGCAGAACCTCCTGGAGACTGGAAAGATAGACAAAGAGACAGAGCACTTTAGAGGCTAAACAGCAAGTGTCATCAATGACTTTAGAGACAGAATGGCAAAGGTTATTTATGATTTTGGGGATGGAATGGTGGGAGCCATCGATAACCTAACAGACTGACGTCAGTGTTTGAACGGTTACCTTCATGTAGAGGGTGGCTACTCGTCCACAGTCCCGCCCCCTCTGCTCCTCCACCAGTGAGAAGATGATGGAGTAGGCGGGGATCCTGACGTAAGCCAAGCGCTTGCTTCCACTCACTAACCATAGAAACGCGTCCGGGATGGTAGTCTGGGGCTGGAGAGACGGGGGGGTCAGACCTCAGACATACTGAACATATTGCAACCTTTGACATCTTTATGGTGACCTATGGTGACCACCCTATGACCTCTGACCTCTTTAGCCAGTAGGCGGAGTCTCTTCAGGAGTTTCCTGATATCCATCAAACGTTGTTTGACCATCCGCCTGGTGATCCTCCGCCTGGCCCTCACTGCCTGTCTGGCCACCATGATCTGGAGACAGTCACACATTAAGTCAGACAGACAGGAAGACAGTCAGGCAAAGATGCAGGTAGAGAAGCACACAGGTAGAAAGAGAAACAAGTGAGAACAGACTCACCAACTTCTTCTTGATAAAATCCTTCCTGCATCTGTCCAGGTTGTTGGGACGAGACTGAGACCTCCTGTCTGAGGAAGCACTAAACTGTCTGCAGAGAGACAGACAGGAGGACAGACAGAGAGACAGACAGGAAAGAGACAGCCAGGAGACCAGAAGAAGAGACAGACAGGAGCACAAGTCAAATAGAATCAAACTAAATCTATTTTAATCAAATTTTCAGAAGGATGAGACTCACTTGCATCCGGCCACCAGCTCCATCAGCACCTCCACAAAACGCTCCTTTGCATTACTCCTCGGCCTCCTCGAGAGACGTTCCACCTCATCAAGGCCAAGCTCCTAAAACAGGAGTGGGGAGGAGAGGAGAGGACGGAATGCGACCACAGTTTGTAGGCATAGTGTGAGACACACACGTCATTCTTCTCTATGTTAATAAATGCAAAGTAAAGATCCCTTGACTCTCACCAGCCTGTCGGCCATCTTGTTGAGCCAGTTAGCCTGATAGAGACGAAAGCTGTGATCTTCAAACTGACTCCAGACAAACAGACACGGCTTCTGTTTCTCAGAGGGCGGCTGTAGAGGAAGACACTGGAACGACCTGAGAGACAGACAGACAGTCAACCAGACAGATAGCAAGTGGGCAGTAGTTACAGGTGTTATAGGTGTAGTAGTTACTCGCCACCTCATCATGGTAAATGGACTCCATTTATATAGCGTTTTTATCCAAAGCACTTTATTATTTGCCTCCAGACAATCACACACAGATGGTGGTGAGCTACCATGCAAGGCACTGGCCTAACTATCTGGAGCATTTGGGGTTCAGTGTATTGCAAGGAGACAATTCAGACATGCAGGGATGTAACTGCCAAAACCATAATTAAGATCCACTCTACCTGCTGAGCAACAGCCATGAAGGGGTATGTGAACCTGGGATACACTGATAGGCCAGACTAAGAGCAGTTCAAGAACATCTACAAATCAAGATGTTCGGGATAAAGTGGATGAATTTGGGATTCCAGAAACACCTCCTGAATCCTGGCCTGGGAGCCTCCCTCCCCTCTCGTGGAGGGTTAATTAGGAACATGTGGCTGAGGCCCCTGTCCGTGAGGTCTTCAGCTCCCACACCCAGACGAATGTTTCTCGTGGGAGGCATGAAAACTGAGTTAATCAAGTTCAAAGCTTCTACTGTGGAGGCAACTGCTCAGACAGCAACAGTGAAGTGTCAAAATGAAAAAGGGCAGACCGGTATCGTGAGGAGCTGCAGCTTCGGTAGACGCAAAAGTAAAAGCTCGGGTGTGGGAGCAGTTCAGAAAGGCCATGGAGAAGGCAAAACTTTCTAACAACGGAAGGCAGGGCTTAGAACTTAGTTACCTGTGTGGGTTCAGTGGTTATTTACCTGTCGTACTCAGTGGGTTGGGGTCTCATGGCAGCAGACACAGATCTGTCCTCAGGTTCGGGACTCAGCACCTCCTCTCTGTCCAGCTCTTCCTCTGATTCCAGCAGACCCTGCGTCTCCTCATTTAGATCCTCCCTGCTCCTCCTCAGCTCCTCCCTGCTCTGGCTCTTCTTGGATCTCCCAATCCCCACTGCCTTCCCAAAATTACCTGCCAGACAACAGAACATCTGATGAAGCTCAGGGGTTTGATGCTGGAATAAAATTCTACATCTGAACCCCGGCATCAGGAGCTAACTCTGGCTCATAACGGGCCCAAATGCTAGAACTGATTTTAAATCAAAATTAGCTTTAGTTCACATCCCTACAACTGACTCAACCCTCAACTGGCAGCCATATTTCGGCCAGAGCCAGCTCACATTTGGTTCTCCACTTCTGAAAAAGCATTGTCTGTGCACACTGGAGTTTCTTTCTCACAACACTATGAGTTTGTCTTGATATCAATTTACAGCTTTTGATTCACTTTAGTCTCAAGCGATGTTGTTTAAAAGCTTGACATAGTCAAGTCATACAATTCCTGCTTAATACTAGCTAGCTTAGCACTGATGCAGGCATGATCCACAACAAGAATGGTCATGGTGTCCTCTTCTAACGCATTTGGTGTTGAAAAGAACACTTTTATTTTGAGAATGATTTCTGTGTTTTGTGGCTCTTACCAACGTCAGTGTGAAACTGGTTCAAGGTCTGAATGTGTTTATGTGAAGTGAGAAGCTGCAGCAGATGGTCCGTTTCTACTAACTCAATGTATCACTTATAAATGATGGGAAACTAAATTTCAGTAACGGCTGGGCTGGAAAGCAGTCCTTTAACTGTAAAGATTAGAGCTGAAACACATTTTCGATTAATTGATTAATCAATCTACAGAAAATTAAGGGACAAGTATTTTGATAAATGTTTAATCGTATATGTAATTTTCAAAGAAAACTGGTCAGACTTCAGTTCCAGCTTGTGAGGGTGCTCTGCTTTCCTTTGTCTTATGTAATAGTAAACTGAATAGCTTTAGGTTTGCACTATTGGTTTGACATTTGAAGATATTACTTTTTATCTCTGGGAAATTGTGATGGATCATTATTGTCTGACTTGATTAACTGAGAAAATAATCGGTGATGATGAAAATAATTGTTAGTTGCAGCCAAAGCAAAGATGCAAAGATGTGTCTGCAAGCCAACAACTGTCATATCCAGCATGTAGAATACACTGCTTACCTATGGAGAGTTCAAAGGTCATCGGTTTGGTTCCTACGGACGGGTCCATCATAGTGACCTCAAACAAAGATGCAAACAACAGGAAATCCTCCCTCTCTCCCAAGTAACCCTGTGGATGAAAAACAAGAATGTAGTATTAAGTATTCAAATCTGAGCGTTGTGCTCCCTGTTGCCTGCCCTTTCTGTCCTTTTTTCTCTCTGTGTCTTAGAGCGGTGGGTGTGGCCGGGTCCTGATGAGACACCCCTGGACCCTTCTCTAGCTGATGGTGCAGCGCAGCTGCATCTCATTCATCATCACCTTCAGCAATACTAAGGCCGGGCCAGCGCTCCACTCGGCGCCAGATCGTCTCACCACCTCTGTGGTAACCTCATCTCGGCATCGTGAAAACCTTGAGACTTAGTTTGCTCCTGTGTCTCATAGACTGTTTCTCTCCTTTCGGGTTCTTCCCCGGGCCGCCAGCCTAACACTGACAGCTGCAGGACATCACTCTTTTTTTATCTACATGGAACATCTCTTCATCTGCAAATCTATTCCAAATCGATTCGATTCCAAATATCCAATTCAAGTAGAAATTATAAAAATTAAATGTTATTTTCTGAAATATTAAATATCACAGATACAACCAAGACAGGATGATGATGTGTCGATGGTGACGGCACTGACCTCAGGGAGCGGATGGGTCTCCTCGACCTCCACGGTAACAGCCTCTGGTACCTCAACCCCTGGCTCTTCTGACTCGTCGACCAATCCGCTGGCAGCCAGAGATGCTACGGCAACAACAAGTAAACAAATCATTGAACAGACTATAAATACATGTGAAGTCCCAATTTGAACATCCAAAGCTTAGCTGTGAGACAAATCATTTTAAAAGAGACTGTAAAGGCTACAGTTGGAATAAAACTCAAATGTTGAGAAATCCTCTTTTTTGCTGTCTTATCCTGAGTCAATACATCAGTCAGCTTCGGCGATGTTGGAAGGTGGATTTCTTTCTCTTTTGATGGAGCAAGGCTCCCAGTTTCCCCCTGCTTCCACTCTGTGTGCTGAGCTAAAACTTAACATACCCTGGATTTCTATCTGTGCTGGACACTCAGAGATGAAACCGATATTCATGTTTTCATCTGACTTTGGAGAAGACAGGATGATTTCACTGAATGTTGGAGTGTGCTGTCTCTTTGCCTTGTGTTCTCAGGAGAATGTTCTTTGAACTAAAACATTAAGCTGGTTCTCCTTGCTGTTTCACCAACATTCCTAAATGAAAATAGGACTACACCCCCCCTTTAAAGTTTAGCTTCTCGTTTCTCCTGCTTCTCCTCAGTAGACTGACCTTCCTTCTTCTCCTTCTTGCTGCTCCTCTTCTTCCTCAGTCCCAGCTTTCCCAGCGCTCCTTTCACCTTCGAGGACACGCAAGGAAGGAGTCACATAAGAGACAGTGGCATCATTATGAGAGTCGACAAGGTGATGTGAGAGTTGCTGAGATCAGGTGAGTACCATTAAGGTCACATAGGATTTTATTAAATATTGTGGTTGCCAAGGTAACAACATCCTGACTCAGCTGAAAAATGCAACAGGAAATAGCTGGATGTGTTGTCCTGGCTAAAAAACAGTAGTCACATATACTGTGATGTTTTGATTGTTCATACAGCTCAACTCTACAAAAAACAGGAAGTCGGCATTACCTTTCCCAAGGCGATGGAGCTTGTATCCGTGGTGACGGCGGAGGGGGAGGAATACACCTCTACGGAGAGAGCGAGGAGGATGCGACCACGGTAGAAGATTCCTTCACCCAGACCCTGGTTCAAAGCCTGGAGAAGAGAAAGGGTTAGTCCAGGTCAGTCTGGATCAGTTTTGTTTAGTGTGTTCTAATCCTGCAGATACTTTAAACATAGGAGGTGGATTGAGGGTTGAGGATTGAGGGTGTCCAGTTTGGCGACCTCAGGATTGCGTCTCTGCTTTTTGCGGATGACGTGGTTCTGTTGGCTTCGTCGGGCTGTGACCTCCAACATGCACTGGGGCGGTTTGCAGCCGAGT
>JAVQJF010050211.1:0-30448 GCA_036023855.1 Gadopsis marmoratus
TAATATGAATTTTTTACGACACACTATACTATGACGTTTTTAAGACGTAATATGACATTTTTTGTGACATACTATACTATGAAGTTTTTATGACGTAATACGAATTTTTTTACGACACTATACTATGAAGTTTTTTACGACACACTATACTATGAAGTTTTTATGACGCAATATGAATTTTTTCACGAGACGCTATACTATGACATTTTTATGACATAATTATTTTTTTACAACATACTATACTATGAAGTTTTTTACAACATACTATACTATGACGTTTTCTACGACATACTATACTATGACTATCTTGACGTAATATACATTTTTACGTAATATTAATTTTTTTACGACACACTATATATACTATGACGTTTTTATGACGTAATATGACGTATTCTACGACATACTATACTATGAATTTTTTGACGTAATTTTAATTTTTATGTAATATGAATTTTTTTGCGACATACTATACTATGAAGTTTTTATGACGTAATATGAAGTTTTTACGACATATTATACTATGAGGTTTTATGACGCAATATGAATTTTTTACAACATACTATACTATGAAGTTTTCATGACGTACTATGAAGTTTTTACAACATAGTATACATTTTTTTACGTTTTTTTTACGTAAAGTTTTACGATGTGCTATACTATAGTTTTTTATGACAGTGTATGAAGTTTCTTATGGCATACTATACTATGAAGTTTTTATGATGTAATTTTACCTTTTTAAAGAGTAACATTTCCTTATATATACTTTCAAGCACTTTCAAGCAAGGTACTTTCAGGCACTTTCATCTTGTCGCCGTCTCTGCTTAGCTGCAGCTGTGTCTGTCATCAGCCAGCACTTTCAATGCACCAGATACACAGAGAGAGGCCAGTAAAACCCCACAAACAAGTGCTTCTACAGCAACAACTGAGTCCAATCATCAAAGTAAGGCTATCATTGGAAAGATGAGAGGCTAACCATGCTGCAGTATAAATCTTTTTTATCTTATTAATACTACATCCAGTTGCAGTAAATGTCTTGAATCTGCTGGTTTGTAAAGCCACAGTATATGGTACTGGTGTCTTCAGTTTTTGTAGAGTTTAATCTAGCAGATCTGTTCTAGGTTTATTGTGGAATTAGCTAATGGCATTTGTGATGTATACTGATTTATCCTTCAACAATCAGGCCTGTGGTGTTTGATTTAACACCACCTCTAAGGAAAGTGTTGAATTCCTCAGGTTGTGAAATGATTCGCACAACAATTCATTAACCATCATCTCAAATTTATTTGGGGATCTGAAAGTGCATACATGAACAATGATGTTCAGAAACAAAATGTTTGAAACCATCAATTTTCCTCAGACATGACTCCTAAAGGAAACACAAGCTATTTAAAAAAGCTGACTGTTATTGCATAATCAATACAGTAAATAAACATTTACAATAACAGTACTTTCTCACAGCAGTAGGCTATGAACAAAGGGATTATAAATGCTTTATTAGCAGAAAGACGAGTCAATACAGCCACAATGGGAATAAAATAAAAGTTAAAGTTACAGAAACATCATTTTAACATGTACTACATTGAATGCAATGCAGAGACAGGAAGAGGTATTTGATCGTATGCACAGCTTAAAGTGAAACAAAACCTGTCTAAATACATCAAGCCACTGGATTTCAAACATTTAAATGTTGATCGTGATCTTCTCATCTAACTCAGAGAGAGATGGAAAACAAACCGACCTCCCAAAATGTTCTGGTTTCTGTCAAGTGTTACTGCTAGAGCCCACCATGTTTATGGCATGGAAGAAAGTTGATAGACTAGCCACCGAATGGCAGCACTGTGTGAATGCAAATATGTTACTACCTACCCATAACCACAACACACCCTTAATAAACATAACCACGCCTCTTGTTGCTAAATTTCATATATCTCCAATGCAATACCAAGCCCACCTATACCTCTTATATTGTACCTACATGACCAGTTCCTTCACTTAACTGTATCTAACCTTGTGCCTAAACATGACCATTTCTATATAACAACCTATTCACCATACAGAACACTGATTTTGACCAATTCTGCAAAAGACTCAAATTAATCTGAGACAACTTGCAAACCCTCCGATAGCAAAATCAAACATGTCACATACCTTTCCACAGTCCCAGCTTCCACACCCATACCCTCTGCTCTTCTACCTTAGTGGCACACTAATGCACTAGCTGCAAACTTGTACCACTAAAACCTCCAACTCCACAGAGCTTAACAAACAAGGTCATAATCTTTTTTCACACCATTGCTGTCATTCCTGCATCTCACATAATCAAGCTCTTTAATCAATCTCATCAACCCAAGTAAATTGACCAGATTAACAAGAAAGCCACTTTGAGAGTCCTTCCTAAAGGACTTTCAAATAAAGGTTTATACCTGTTGATGTTATTACTACACCATACATCCATTAGGCTGATTTTAAACTTCCATGCCATAAAACCATTGTTTCTAGCTCAAACCTTTAAAAAACTTTTGATGTGAAACATTGATATTAAACTCCTTGGTGGGAGGTTTTATGGATCACATGCTACTTAACTGGCAAATTCAAATGCAGAAGACAGAAAGTAAAAATTTAAATGTAATAAATTTTCCTTTCATTAAATCATAAACATGGCATTCACAATGTTGAAAGGTCAGCAGGCTACCTTAATAGCTTACCAAGATAGCTGGTATGTGGGTACCTATTTAGATTCATTTATACAGAGGTAAAACCTTTTTCTTTCAACATAACGGTATTTTCTACAGCTGTGTATAATTCTATTAATATACAACAGCAAATGCATCATGGTAATGGTTGTTAAACCATTATGTAGCAGGTTATGAGAACTACTAAACATGATGGAAGCAGAAAATACATCATGAAACATATTGTATGATATGAGACATCAAATGTTTGTCTAGGAAACAGTTACCATTCTGAAATGTGTTTGATATCTATTTCATTTTTCTTGATGATGATTCAGCAAAGTTACAGAACGAGACAGTGACAACAGAAAAAGACCAAATTGTGCAAATACAATTACAAAATTGTTTGACAACAGGACTAAATGCTACTAAGTGGTCAGCTAATTAACGATCAAGGTACTTTTTGAAAACTCAGATCAGTGCTTCATCAGTGCTGCGACATATCAATCTCATCAGCAACTTGTCCATGTTTAACACCACCACATGTCCACCTGCTTCAGTTACAGGGTGGATGTGCATGGAGACAGTCACAGTATCTCCACCTCACATGAGATACTTGTGTGCAAATGCTATGCTTTAATCTAAACTCCACAGAGCAGTGGTGCCTACGTTTGTACACATGCTGTATATAAGCTGTATTTCTGTATTCCTGCTACAAAATTAACTGGGATATGTCAAGTTTCTTTTTTAGAATTCACAATATTAAATACATTTATATTTAAAGTTATGTGCTTAATTTAACACTTAATTATTCTCGTCAGTGCAAAAAGTAAAAAGAAAAAAAGACAGATATCCCAAAAGGGACAGATGCCTCCAATTTAGTTTCACATGCCAGACATGCACCCTACATGCCTTCCATAATAATAGTCATTTCGGTGCATCCATCGATGTTTACTGTATAACAAGTCTCTTTAAGATGAAAAAATAGCGCTTTAATCAACATCCTGTAAGGCAGGATTTGATATAACTAGACAGTATCCCTCCATTTGCATTTAGACTACGCCACTATTATAGAGTGCTAATTTCTACACACAGGAGTGTAGTACTGCAGTACTTGTCAATAAGCACTGGGTTTTACAAAACAGCATCAAAAGCTGATGAAAATGTCAAATTTTGCTTTTAAGAGTGACGCACACTCACACACAGGTTAAAAGTCCTGCCTGCACTGCCATCTAGTGGGTTGTGGCATACAATGTTCAAAACCTGCGCAATGCAGTGCATGAAATTTTACTACTGTGCAACAAACACTATATCGCAAATTCATGTGGTCACAAACACATCAGATCACATCCGACTGAAGGGTTTTCCACTTGCTCTCATAAAGAAGACATCACAGTATCACTCATACTGTATTACTGACAGGTGATCTCGGAGACGTGCATTTACGGAAAACTATAGCAATGAGTGCTTAGCACCAATGATGGAGACAAAGCAAAATAAAACAAAAATTTCACAGAATACGGCTAACCCATCAAAGAAAGGTAACATATCTTTTTAAAACTGGTGGTGAACTTTCATATCAGAACCGGTATCAAAACAGTTCAAGCCATAATGTCCATATTATAATTAGTGATACATGTAATATCTAGGTCATCTATTACACAACAATGGCATGCAAAATCAGACATTTGCACTTTTTCACTGCCACAAAGTAGGAATTGGACACATTTTTTCCATCTCCCATGGCAATAAACTGATAACTTCAAGTGTACATACAGTACACAACGAGCATCAAGCATGTGTTTGACTAACAACCGCTAAGAAAGAAGTTCATTCAAGGTGATCCATGAAACAGGAGACAATACATACAGAAAAATTAAAATATTGTGACAAAATGTAAAGTCAATATATGCCTGACATTAATGGACAACAGAAACTGACAATGCTATATTTAATGACTTCTGTATTTTCACCCTATAAAAACAGTTTGAATAATTTGCTGTAATCCACAAGCACCACTTCATTTCCGCTTACAACGTGCACTATCAAAGGAGTCCCTGTTAGCTCTGCAGAGGGACCTGGATAGGTCTGAAATGTAAACAATTTCCATTTCAAAATAAGAGAATTATCATTCTAGACGCAATTTCCCATCACCATTTTGAATGTACGTCACACTTAATGAGAATAAAAATAATCTCAGGTATGTTCAGCTGCCGCTGTGTACTGACTCTTATCAAACAAGTGACAAGTGACAGTAATATACTTTAATTTGGTCCACTAAAGCTGGTATCATACCTTGATAGCTAGAAGCTAATAAGCCAGCAAAGCTAGCTACCATATTTGTACAACTATTTGGTCAAGAATAAACCTTTATATTAAGTAACATTAGTTTTTTTGCAGCTATATATACTCCAATTTTCAGCTTCGGGTCATGGCTGTAAATGTAACAATTATCTGTCACGTGAGCAGCTTCTCATACCGAGTGTGATGTAAGTTCAATGTGGCAACTGCCAGAGGAATAACGCTCACTTTTACAAAATAATTAAATAAAACTATTTTAAATATGACGCTTAAAAGCAGTCAGTTATAGGAAAGGAACTACCTTCAATAATAATCTCCTCGAGGTCACTCCAGGGTGCTGTTGTAGCCTTGTATCCAGCTAGATGCAGCCTCAGTGTTTGGTTCATCACAACAATCTCCCGGCTGATTGGGTTGATTAGCCTAGACAGACACCTCTGGAGCCATTTACCAGGTTCTGCACAGGTGGCATTCAATTATTACCTACACCTGCAGAGAGGACTGGGGAACAGGGTCACAGACAAGCCCAACTAGGCTGTTGGCTGGTGCTTGGCACGTAACAACACCCAACGTCGTACTCATGCAGGGGGGACAAGACACCATTTTTACTCCTGAGAGTAACACAAAGGAAATTATGATGGCTGGAACAGAAACACTTAAGGGCACTTTTCAACCAGAACCAAAAATCTAAAAGACCTGTCTGTATATTATCAGTCCACATCAGGCTCCAGAGACGAAGCTCCTGGATCACTGACTCCAAACAAAATCCTCAGGAAATAAAATAAAGAAATTTTAAAAAAACAGCTGTCTGGCTCATTAAAGATGAATCTGAACCAGATTGATATCTTGCATACACCTATATACAGCTCTGGACAAAATTAAAAGACCAGTGCAAAAATGATCAGTTCTCTGGTTTTACTATTTATAGGTATGTGTTTGAGTAAAATGAACTTTGGAGAATTTGGAGTGGCCTCCTAATTTTTTCCAGAGCTGTATATAAGTAACTGTGCTTTTTTTGGGGGTTGCGTGTGGACAACACACAAAGGTTTTTTTTTAATATTTGCCTGCGCTTCATATCTGCTGCTTCACAGTAAATAAACGCGCATATATTATTATTATTATCATTATTAACACTTGAAAGTTAATGAGTGAGTGAGCTTAAAGCAACACATAGATTACACAAACTTTACGGTGATTGTCTCATTTTTATATGAACAAAAATCATCACCTGCCATCAGAATAATTTGAAAGATGCAATAATGACAATGCTATACAGCATAAATACACCCCAGAGGTAGAATCCACGAATTCCTATTGTGTCTCATGTGTAATGTCCTGAAGATGTTTGGGAAATGTTCAGAATGAAGACAGAACATGAGTTTTATTACCATTGAGTGCTTTCCGTCCTGAAAACCCTTAATGTTAAAAGGTTCACAGTAAGAAAATAACGATTATATTCCTAATCACTGAAATAAAAATGTTCTACTGAAAAAAATCAGCATGTTAAATTAGTGTATTCTCACAAACCTCCAGTTCTGTGCCTGTGTGTATTCTGGTTGTCTTGTTTTGGATAAAGTGCTTGAGTGTCTCTTCAGTTTCTACACTATCCATAATGCACATGTGCTGGGTAGTGCAGAGTCCCACCCTGAGTTCAGTTTCCCAGAAGCAACTGCAACTTCACTGGTCATATGGATTTAAGATATTTACTGTGGAACACATTTTCAAAGCTTAAGAAGTGAATTTGTCTTCACAATATAATGCATTTATTTGGATTGTTGGACAAAAATATTTTAGAAATGCTTGAGGTAAGAATTTAGTATTTGCTTTCTTGTGCTTGCCTTTTGGAAAGAAAAAACCTTTAGTGTCTGGATTAGTAGATAACTGCAGTTACTCTCTACCAAGAAGATTTAGCATCCTTTTTGTATTTGAAAACAGGCAAATTATATTGTATATCTCTGCTTTGATTCTCCTGATAAAAGTAATTAAGTATCAGTATTCTGAAAGTTTGATACTTGTATCCTGTGGTACTCTGATGTCGTCGTTATAAACCACTACATTGTTAAGATATTTTGCACCTTTAATACCAGCACAGGTTTGGGACACTTGCTGATGTAAGTGTTGTCATGATGAGACAGTATTTCAGTACTACGCTAGTACTGCTGCAAAAGATTTAATTCAATGTTGAATTCTGTCAACGCTAAGTACTTAATCCCAATTGTGTTTTGCGAGCTGTACGTGCAGATAGCGAGTAAATGGGATTTTTAATATTAGGCATAATGGCTTTTAAAAATAAATGAGATTAGAACAGAGCCGCAGTCTGACTGATGCCTGGAGCTAAATATGCAGCTATTGTCTTTAAAAAGCTGAGAAAAGCTGTTCAAAATCTGTTCCAAGTAACTTGGCAAGGCATTTCAGTGACCGTGACTTCGGCAATGTTTTTTGTTTGCTGTGACATCTTAGCAGTGTATAATTTTTAGATATCCAAATCTGAGCTCTGAAACAGTTTCCTAAAACTTATCTGATGGCAACACTAACCGGTTCTCTGTTAGAGCCGGGCAACAGTGTCCATACTGGTGCATCCTCAGTGCTAATACAGCGAAGCTTTGGGAAAGTGCCATCAGGGTGGCGTGCTGGTGCGTCTCAGCTGGGCTGCTGGCTGAGAGCGGGCCAGGCCAGGGTTACATTCAGCTGCTGGTTGTGCTGGATCAGGGATGTGTGTCGATAGTGGAGTACCAGCTCTCTCAGCGATGAGTACAGGTTGTAGGGCTCAGCGAAGCCGTACCCTGTGGACGTCCGGTAGATCACACAGTGCTTCACGTCCCCGTCCACACTGCGTGAGAGTAAATATATCACTTTCTATGCACAACTACCATCTTTGTCTAAAGCTATAACAATTATATATGGTTTGTAGGGTAGTTTGGACCAACTCATCCAAGGTCATGAATTCAATTTACGCTGCACCCACTTGGTAAAAATGTATGATCAATTAGGATAAGAGAGGGGCAAAGTGCTGCGAGATTCAAATCTGATGGTACTCACACAACAGAGCAGGCAAAGGAGCCTCGCTGAGTCTGGCTGTCTCTGATAAGGAAGGTCCCGTCCCTCCTCCCCCTCAGCAGCTCCTCTGCCTCCTTCCGCCTCATACCGCCAACGTACCAGCTCTGCTCCTCCTGATGGGTATTGTCTGCCAGGGTGTATGGGCTAAGGGGCGATGGGGTGGTGGTCGGGTTAGATTTGTTAGGAGATATATTTTAAAAGCATTCTCCAAAACAATTCATGCACCTCGCAGGTATCAATAATGATCCCTTATTTCACTTGGCAGGTGAATGTTATGACCTGTCCTTCGAACCAACGTGAGCAAATGAACCTGGGTTCTTTGCCACTTTGCCCTATGCTAAGTGAACTTATCAACAGACAGAATTGTCATAAAACTTGCACAGTGAGCTGTATAAGCACTTTTGCCAAGTTTAGCTAGTGAAAAAACCACGTAGCACAGATATATTGGAAGCAAGCTTCAGGCAGTGAGTGGCAGAATATATGAAGTTACTGAAAACAAACAGAAACAGCAAAAGATATTGCTTCTGCAGTTTTCTGTTTTTAATAAACAAAAACTATAAGCTCAGCTGACCTGGATAAATAAAGATACTCACTCTTCTTCTTCATTCCTGATGCCCAGCCAATCATTAATCTGGCTCTGTCTAGTGCCTTGCTGGGTGAGCCAGCTGTAACATGGACAAAACACAGTAAAAAAAAAAAGGAAAAAAGGCCGCAATGTGTTGATTTTAGAAAAACATGCTGTAAGAAATACAAGTTCTTCTGTTTCCAAAAGACAACATAACAACATAGAAGGGCTTCACAAAAAGCAGTGTCCATTATAGCGTTTTGAATATGCAGCAGTCACATTGTACATTGTCACAACACACTTGAGCCAAATGGGGACACGTTCTGAACCTTTTAAGAGTTGTTCATGCATAATAATGTCAGCAGATCTTGCGTCTATTTGCTGTAAAGTAACATCACCCGTATGACACAAGGCTGAGTTTGTAAATGTCTCATTCACAACCTGTAAAAATGGTCCACGTCTACTTATTTGAAGTTACTGAAGACAGAAAAGAGAGAGTCATATAGAAAGACAGTTATTCCCTTCAGGGTCAAGATAAAGCCCTCCTACAGAGCATACTGGAGTTCCACAGCTGTGGCAACATGGATGCGAACAGCTGATTGCTTTTTCTATGTTTACAACTCAGCTGTGTCACAGTCATATCTCAGATGGATTTAATTTAATGTTAGCTTGTTAGCTGATTAACCGCCGTTATGCTAGCATGCCTGATTTGCAGACAGAGCTTGCAGACCTTTTTTTTTTTTCATGTACTTCGTATATATATAATATAAATAGGTTTGACATATCAAATCTATGTATAATATATTTATAATCTCTACAGACTAATATTGTGACTATTTTGGGATCAAAAATGAAATCACAGGCCAGCAAAGGAACCTTTCTCCACTAGAATAAAATCTAGAATACAAGGTGCTGAAGGGTTGAACTTACAGCAGGTATTGATCTCTGATCTTCCTGAGCTGCACAAGGTCGGGCTTCAGGCTGCTCATTTTCCTGTCCACCTCCACGTGAGCCAGCGCCTTCCTCCTCAGCTCCTCCTCCAACTTCTTCTTGCTGTTGTGGATCTCCTCCACCCCCGACTGGAGCTCATCCGAATTGCTCTGAATCCTGAAAGTAGGGAGGAGGAGGAAAAAGGTACAACTTCAGTAAACAATTCTACTAGTTGGCTGTGAGCATGCTGGATGAGCACGGCCAGCAGCGAGTATTTTTTAAGTAAAATGGATTCACGATAGGTTACAAAATTGCAATAAAGGTTGGTATTTGGAAGCATACTTGTCAGTCTCTGTACTGCTGTCTAATGTGAGGAACATGTCGATGTATTCCTTGCTGTAGCGTTCTTGAGTTTCACACTCCTCCTCAAAGATCCTAATTATTTCACTGAAAGCCTCTATGGCTGTCCGCTTGCTCTGCAGTTCCTGGAGAGGAAAGGAAACAAATCTTTATGTTCATTTTTACATTTACATACCGTCAAGGCTCTGTGTTGGTAAAAGATATTACTGTTAACCAATAAATTACATCTTAATAATAAGGACGCTGTTGTACCTGGGAGGTTTGATTAAACTTCTCATACAGACGGTCATACTCTTTGCTCTTCTCTTTGTATTGATCCTGAAATATCCTCAGTTGTTCTCCAACTGCATCATTGTCAACCTCCATCACAACCTGCGGCTATACAGACGAGAATGAGAAAGATGTTTAGGACCATTTTCAAAGCTCCTATGGCGCATTTAGACTGATCTGAAATGAATTCTGATACAGCCAGAACTACATACAGGCCAACAGAATATCACGTAAAACAGCAAAATAACAACAAACCTTTGTTCAGTAAATAAAAATGAAAAGGATTGTTTTAATATTTCGTTATTATACATATAAAAAGCAACCAGAGTGCAAAATAATTGTTGATGTGATGCAAGACAGCACACGTTCACGGCTCGAGGCCTTATCAACCCACCTGCTGCTGGTATCTGGATATGGGATAGAGTAGCCGTGTGTCCAGTTTAGAGTTGTACTGGGCCAGAGACTTGTTATGGTAATACTGGATCAGGTCCACCATAGAGGAAAAGGCCAGTGGCTCAGAAAAGCCGTACTTCCCCCCATGATGGAAGATCTTTATCAGTCTGTTGGAGCCATCTTTTCTGCAGAAGTCAAAGCATAACTGTCGTGCAAAGCTGCCACTACTTCCATTAAAAGCACACAGAACAAAATATACATAGCCTCTTTTAGGATTCTAGTCAAATAAAAGTTTTAAAAAGGGCCACCAGACGTCTATGTCATTGTGTGCATCTCTTAACAATTTGGAAAGCTCTATTCAACCACCCGCCAACCCCATCAAATCGAACATCTGATGTTGCAGCGAGTAGCAGTAAGAAATTCATGTTTTTTCCTTCCACAAAACAAGAATGTTCAAATATTCTGCTTTCTTTCAAGTTAAACACTTTGGCAAGTGTACATTTTATGTGCCTGGTGTGTGATCCAAAACGTCACGGGCCCTGAAGAACTCTAGCACAAGTGTTACTGGTGCAAGATATATTTACTCCAATGCAGACAGGAGCAGCCGGTCAGCATCATTCTTGACATACATACGTGACAGTGTGGGATGAATTTCAGATATGGAAATATGAGAGGCATTTCTTATTGGGCTTAACCACGGATGTAAATGCATTGTCTTCAAACACCCAACCGCATTCTTGCACAGACCTCCATACATGGATGCCAAACTCCAACCAACTCAGTGTCATCTCAATGTAATTTGGCTAATTAACACCTTTTCTACATCGACCACGGAGCAAAAGCAGCAAGTTGGCAGCTTTACTCCTCCATTACTGTCCACACTGCATCTGTTCATCCACAGTATGTTGTGCTCTCTTTTTTGCGTAGACAGCGTAGGCAATATGACTAAAGTTGGAGCGTGTCCGTCCCTTCGGACAGAAGTGAGACGGATGACTGGAAAAACATGACTGAAAAGCATCCTGTGCAGCCAGGGTGTTATGTTGCTGACCTCTGGAGTCTGCGCCAAACTCTAATCGACAAAGCTTTATATCTGAAACCTAGTCTGTCCTGATTCAACTAAAATTAGACAGAAACTAGGAAATGCACGATGTTACATTTTATAATCAGTAAAACTAAATATAGATGTTGAAACCACAAAATATTAACTGACCTCTGACTACATGTATTTGATTGGGGGTTGATCTTAGCCTTCCCACTACATACAGAGTACTGATCATTATTATAATTAGAATATTAGCAGCTCAAAGGCTAAAAAACATTATCACACACACACATACAGAGCCTATGCTACCTAGTTGTACCTGATCAAATGTAACTATTGGCTAACCATTTCATGTGATGAAGACCTAAAAAGTAGTTACCTTAGTGTGAGCGTGTATTCCCCACTAATCTTACTGGAAGCATCCCGGACCAGGAATGTGCCATCTGGAGTGTTTCTCATCATCTCATTCACTTTCTCTCTGGACAACCACAACGGATATTAAGGTTTCAAAGAGTCCAGGTAGGAGTTTTAGGAAAACAACTTGCAGACAAAATTAGTTTCAAAATCCTCAAACTTTCATATATTGTAACTGCCATTACTGCCAATTGTTAAGACATTTTCAGGAAAGAGAAAAATATTAATGTTCTGTATTATATTACCAGGTGATGCATCAAATCATCAACACGCCATGTCAAAATATTCAATACCTCGAGATACTTCCCCAGTACCACTCTGCATCAGACAGGTGGTTGTCATCAGTGCTGGAGTCGCATGCTGCCATCGCTTTGGTTATGTTATTCATGGGTTCTGACCATAAAAGCAATAAAACGTTTGGTTTGCATTTGGAGTAAAAACCACAGAGATTTGTTATGTAAGCACATCTTTCCCTTATTTTGGAAGAAAGTGATTGAATACGCTACAAAAAATCTGTTATACTTCTAACATGCAGAACAAAGAGATGCTGGAGAGTACCTCCTTCCTTGGCAACGCTGGTTCTTGGGGCAGGAAACACATCATCGTGATCAACAGGGGAGGAAAGGTCCTGCATGAACGCTGTCAGGGTGTGAGACTGAGCCTCGCTGTCATTTTGGCCCATCTCAGGCTCTGAGAACTCTGCAACATCAACCGTACAACGACCCAGTGTTACTCCTGATGTCAGCTGAGGCCAGTCTGTTTGTGGCTATCTGCACTTTGTGGCTGTTCAGCACACACTGCTGGCCCACTGACAGGGACTCCAGAGGGAGATATCGTTGTGTTGCTTAGTCTTGCACCACGTGGGGAGACTGTCCAGACTAGTCTGCTGACAGGTGACACAGTCTGACTGCCTAAAATACCAGAATGGGCACTCCTCAACGCTCAGGCACACTCAGCCAGACTCAGGGCTGCTTAGTGCTCGACCTCGCCTTGCCTCGCCTCGGCTCGCCTAACAAACAACAGCTGTCTGCAGCGAGATGCCATGTCCGCCTTAAAGGACTGGAGCTGATGTGCCACTGTGTCTGTTCATGGTCCCTGTGTTTGTTAATGCGCCATTAAGGGAAAGGTGAGAACCTGTCTGTTAGGCATGTCCTGAAAGCTTTACATTTATGTGTGAATTGTTGGTGTTTACTGGCATGTGGCCACGCACGTGTGTTGCGAAAGGCATGCTGTTAGCAGTTGATGTAAATCATCCCCTCAGCACTTGTGATGGCATGCCTGGAGATGCATTCAATCGCTGCTGCAGACAGAGCTCTATGTTGGAGGAATCATGCGTATGCTGTTGTAAAATTAGAAAGGGCGTAAACTCATTAACCCAGGGCCTACAAACAGTGAAGCTCTGTCAAAACTTGCCCGCTTTAAAAAGCATCTAATAAATCTTGAATCTAGGGGAATCACTCAACTCACTGAACCCCTGAAACCTCGTGATCCGAGTTGCTGCCGTTTCTCTTTGAGTCTGTGAAATTCTTGTTCTCTAGAGCTAAAACGATCAGTCAGCGGAAAATGAAGTGGGAACTATTTTGATAACTGATTGGTAGTTTAAGTAATCGTTCAAGCAAAAACGCCAAACATTCCCTAATTCTAGATTCTCAGTTGGGAGGATTTGTTGCTTTTCTTTGTCTGTTGATCAATTTGTCAGTCAAATGAAGATGCCACCTTGGACTTTGAGAAACTGATTTATTACTATTTTCTAATATTTTAAAACAATAAGTGATTAACTGGAGAATCAGGATAGTAACCAGTAGATTAATTGATCATTGAAAACTATTTTTAATTACTATTAACTATTGTTAATTGCAGCATGGGAGTCCCCCAGATAATTTAATAATAGTTTATGTGTATTAACTGGGTTCTACAAAGTTTTAATTTGGCATTGATTTGATTTCTTACTGCAATTCTTCTTGGGTGTTATAGTATAGTTATAGTTATAGACTTTTTTTAATCAAAGAACCATATTATTTTAATACCAACTCATTTCTCTATGTTTGATGCCCATCCCAGCCTTGGAAACACCAATTAACTAACACTCTCAGGTGCATTTCTTTACAGACAGTCTGGAAACTTTCTAAAGGGTCATTAAATACAGCAGTGGTTTGTTTTGGAAAGCTTCTGCTTTGTTGCACAAAAAAGGATGAGCAGACACTTTAGCAAAGCCAGTCTTCATTATAAGATTGTTTCTGCATCGTTTTCTCACCTGTTTACTATACTTGTTCACATGCATCACAATTACTATTATTATCAAAATGATATGAGTATTGATACTTAAAATATTAAGTATAGCACCTTTAATCTTACCTTGAACTGCTGGTGAAGGCTCAGGCCTAGTCGCCATGGATATGACTGTCTGCTGTTGTGATTGGTTAAGCGGTGATGACATCATCACAGGAAATACAGAATGGGGCTCAGGATAATCCACCATATGGTTGGTGCTCTCATTGGTGACCACAGCCTCGTCCCTGAGATGGAGGGATGCAAGGGATGACGTTGGGAAATCAGCTGGCTGGACCTCGTGGTCCTCTGTGCAGTCTTTGCTGTCGAAAGCTCTGAGATGGAAACCCTCTGCTGACATTTTCACGACACGAGACTGAGTAGTCCAGCTAGGTTTTTATTGAGGTGGTGAAGCAGCAGGATGGTAGGTGCCACGGTGCTGTTGATCACATACTATCAGCTCACAGTTCCACTCATGGCTGAGGATGGAGAGGGAGACGGTGCAGAGTTCAAGACTGCCCTGTGTTGTGGAGGTAGAGCATGTTCCTCAGCCTGAATCCCCGGTTTAACCTCATCACAGAGCAGAGCGATGGCATTGCCAGTAGATCCTGCACTTTCACTTTTTTATACTCAATGGGAGTTTTCTATAGTCGAGCGCCGTTCTGCTTCACAGTCATACGTTTAAAGGGAATCATACCTGGGAGCTACCCACAACAATCAAAGTTGGTTAACAGCGAGTGCCTGCTTCATAGACACCATGACACTAGTTATTAGTGATTTGTAAACCCACTGGAGAGTGATGGACTGAAGCACGACTGTCTGATTTCTTCCTCAAGGACTCACAGATCATCTCATATCAGAACACCTGAAACAAAAAAGGCACAATGTTTTAATATCAGTACCGCCGAATTGGAAAATAAGCCTTTTTCTATGCGAATGTTTGACTAATTAATGGTGCAATCTGCACTTTAAGAAAATCCTAAGAGGTTATTTTGGTAATTAAATAGCTGTACAACAGACAAGAATAACTGGAAACATATTTAAGCAGTTTATAATGAAATTACAATGAAAATCATGTTGCTTCAGCGCTGGAACTTATTTATCCCAGCATCAATGTTTAACATGCTGTATGAATATAATGATGATCAGCACTTGAATTCACAAATTAATTCTCTCACATGGATTTCTTTCTTTACAAAAACATACAGTACCTCAAGTACACCTGACCCCAAACATATTCATCTTCACTTCTCCAGTGCCGTCATTGAAAGTAAAAGGAAAACAACTCTCTGCATGTAATGCCCAAAAGTGTTTATTGCCTTTTGGGATTTCCTGGATTTCATTGGATTTAGCTTTTTGAGGAGTTTGCATCATCAATTTTTTATATAATGACTGTGCAGTGTTATATTATGAAACCCATTACATGGTAAAGAATTCAGGGGGACTGTAGCTAAATCCTCCTCTGGGATTAGTCAGCGGTCTATTATCCTCCTATACCCTTTACAGTGTGATATCCTATTGAAGCGATGCGAGGTGGGAGTATCATCTAGCTGCTTCGACAGCCCAATTACCATAACTTTATTTTAATCAAAATTGATTTTAATGAAAGATGTGATTTTATTTTTTTGTAAACGTGGTTAGAGCTGATTCAGTCACAATGGATGAGGTTTTAACAGAAAACGATCGTAGCTGCTGTAACTCTAAACTGCAACTGAAAGAAACAGTAACCATTGACTGACTAATTTTCTACTTCAACATCTGGATAAATCTTAGGTATCAGAGGTATCAAAAAACTTTTTAAAATACTGATTATATGACAACTCACATTTTCTTTAATGGTGTTAACACATGACTGTTAACGGATGAATGAGGTCCGATTCTGTAAAAAAAAAAGCATTTGGTTGTATCTAAATTTACAGAGTGATGCAACATTGCAGATCAAAAGTCGAAGTGCTGGAAATGGCGTCAGCATCAAAATACTTTGAATGGTACGCAGCCATGAAGTCTTCACAGCTCGACGTTCACGGTACATTGTGTCCAGTTCGCGTTGAGATGATGCAAGGTAATAAACATGATTTTGAAAAAAGTCCTGCGATCTTCATCACATAAACCTATTTTCTCATGTTTTATTACTTTTGCCCTACACCAGAAAAAAAAACTTCCAGTACGCATCCATCCGGCACAACACACGGATGGGTTATTTCTCAACAGTCATTAATAACCTTTTCTGGTATCAATATATGTTACTATTAATGTTTGTAAGTGAGAAAAATGTGCAAACTAGGTTGCGTTTTATTGATGACCTAATCAAAACAAAGTAAATGGTGATTGCTCGGTCTCATGCAATATTACTGGATTGGTGGATCCATAAGGAAAAGCATTGGTGAGAAGCAAAGTTACATAAAAGTCTCATTGTGTATTCTACATTTTACAGCAGCACTCTGCTTAAAAATGTCACATAATTTCAGGCAATTTAAATCGTCAGTCTAACAGATAACGCTGAAGGTATTTATACTGTCCTTTGAACAGGTTTTTGTTTTTATTCAGTATACGGTCGTAGTCTGTTATTGATGAAGTGTTGCATCCCAAAAACGAGGCCGCTGATGTACGCCATATTTCACCAACGTCGTCCCGTAGCTAAGCTTGTAACGACGAAGAGATATGAAGATTGAACATGCACGAAACTTTAGAAATGGCAACTTCTGGTGTCGATGACAGAACAGAAAAAAATCACACATCATCGGCAAACTCAGCAAGACGGGACAGTAAGCACCTACCTGGGCCAAGACAGAAGGGACCGGGTGGCAGGGGAAGCCAACGTTTCATCGAAATCCATGGAGCGGCGGAGAGACGTGGCTGGACGCACACGTGGCTCAGATCAAACCAACCACAGGCCTCGGTCCTCACGCCATTCTGTGTCCCTCCACCCCCCCCCACCCACCCACCTCCCAACTCCTCTTATCCCGTACTGCCTCTCCTCCTGTGTCCTCCATCTTTTAAAGATCCTCTCCACTTGGTTGTTGTCCGTCCACTCCGAGTGCAACATTTTCCCACGATGCCATTCCTCTGGGTATTTCCGTTCCTCTTCTTCGATACACCTCGTGTCTTCATAAAAATCAAGCTCTTTTTTACGTGCGGTGCACAGAGAAAAAAACTCCACTTATCTGTGGGGCTCAGTGTAAAAAAAAAAACCCTGTAACAATATGTTGAAGTGTGAAAGAAATCTATAAAAATGATGTAGGTTTCAAAGCTTATGCAGGTAAAGGAAAGGCAAAAGTAAAAGAGCTGCACCGTAACTCTTTTTCACAGTTTGAGAGCACAGTGTGGCGGCACAGTGGGGGGACAGAAGCACGAGAGTGAGTCGGTGGGAAAAAAAACTCCTATATAAATAAATAAGGGAAGGATGCCACTGTTGCCGTACAGAGTGAGGGGCTTAGTGGTCTCCTGAAATCCTATTGGCCGGCCTGTTGCCATGTGCTTGGGAGTCAGCAGAGATGCTGCTAACAAATCAAGGAAATGTTCTAATATTAGACTGTATGTATCTAGGCAGCGGGAGCCCCTGACCTCTCAACTATGCCAGCGTCACGTTCCACTTCACAGAACAGCGTAATGAAAGAAGTGGTGTGGAAGTAACTGGTTAAATCTTTTTTTTTTTTTTTTACTGTGGACAAAACAGCACACACAGCCCACCACCACCCCAACTCCCTCCATGATATCCCCGCCAGTACAGTCACAAACGGACTGAGGAGAAAAAGGACTCATCTTCTGTGTGGATTTCTGATATTCATGAAATACTGATGCATCTTGCGGTTTCACTGTATTTTCAGTTCATCTCGACAATTTGCGAAATATTTTTTGTCATTGAGGTGAAATTGTGCTCATAGGACAGCCTAGTTCTAGCAATCTAATACTTACAGGCTCTGCTGTTATTAAATAAAATAAATTGTGACAGGTGAGCAAAGAAAAAAGTCATGCTGTAGGCTATTTCTCTGCTGATGTATGCTATTTTACCCCATACATTTGTTATATATTTTATGATACATTATCCTATTTGCTATTAAGCTGCCTTATACTATCTGCATTGATAATCCTTAAGATAAACTGATTTTGATCCGAAGAAGTGATATTGCAAAGCCCAGTAGCTATGTGCAGCGTCTCTGTAAAAGAAAATATTGCCATTATTGTGCCATCCACTCTGTGTTTTGTCTTCCTAGATTGCTACTAAGGCTCTTACTGGAATCAGGCATGAAAAATTCCATCATTAAATGTGTGGGGTTCCTCAATATCTAATCATAATTTTTGTACATTGGTAGGTCTGTTAGGCGATGCAGGTTAGATGAGGTCATGCTGTATTTGACTTTATTCCTGTTAGTAATAGTTAGGATGGATTAGGATTTTGCTGTATCCACATTCTTGGTTAACTTGTATGGATGACTTATCTGGGCTGCTGAATTTTATTCTCGTGTCTTACTTTATTCATCTACTTTGTGATTATTCAGACACACTGATCAGCAATAAACAAAAAAATCCAATATGTATACCATCAAACATAAAGACAGACTCACATAAATGTAATAAAATGTAAATAAACACAACAAATAGGCCTAATCCGAACGTTTTAAAACTAAACTAGCTCAAATTCAAATATACTATCTATAACCCACAAATTATAAAGGTTTTGTCATAAGCTATTTTCTTCTGTTCAAATGTTTAGAAAAACCTTCTGAAATCACAAAGGATACTTTTAGATAATGTTTAAATCTCCATCCTCATTTCTAATGGAATCTGGATCTTAACCAGCTTTACCCAATATTTGCTGTAAAACACAATAATAAAATGCAATACATTATTCTGAGACGGGCCATTCTGAAGAAGAAGAGTACTTTTACTATAATTTTTCCACTCAGTGTAAAGAACAGTATAAAAAAAATTTTTGTAAAGCTTACAGAAAAAATTACATTCCATCAACTTTAGTGTAAATGTTTATTTCAGACATGAGAATAATATATATATACTGTATACACATATATATATATATATATATATATATATATATATATAAATAAACAGACATACAATGCACAGACAGACTATGAAGGTGAGCGGTTCACAGATCAGTTAACCAAGGCAAAACAGAAAGAAGACTAGAAGGCAGCACAGACAAATGGAGTCATTTGATGTCCATAGTTCGCACTGGACATGCAGACAACAGTAGTCAAGGTAGAGAAGCCAGGATGTGCCAATCCAGGAAGCCAGTATGATAGATCTCCTGCAGCTACACTGGGATTTACTACAGGACAGTGACTACATTTACATGCACAAAATATTTCATTTCATTTCTGCCCTTATTCCAAGAAAGGCAATATTCCTATTAAGCTTTTTACATGGCTAATGAAAATTAATATTCCACTAATATTCCCATTTACATACAGCCTCCCTCTTTCATCCGTTCAACCATCTTCTTGAAAAGGTCGGTGTTGCAATATTTATGCATATCCAAAAATCTGTTGATATCCAAGTCTTTCATAATGTTTAAAAGTAGGTGCGTTTCTACTTCCGACCAGAAATGTGGGCTTTTCTTTTGTGCATGCATCTGTAGCCCAGCCTTGCAAACTGTTGGCTAGTTGGTTTGTTTACAACGCACAGAGGGGAATATAAAACAGGCAAGAGGCTGTGTGTCCCCAATTCAGGCGCATATTCCAAATGTGCTGTAGAAGAATGCTCCTAAAACCTGAATAACATCAGCATGTTCCACGTGTCTTACTCAGAAAATGCTATATTCAGGATAAAGCCTAATTTGGAATATCGAAATGGAATTTGCTGATTACATGACCCGTATTAAATTCGGAACGTTGTCAGATATGGAATAATAGTGAAAAATCAGTGTGCATGTAAACGTAGTCAGTGACGTATCTCAACACACGTTGTTGTGTCAGTGAGTGTTGCCCGTAACAGTAAAATATTAGTGGAGTGCAAATAATAAATGTAAGGTTTCATCTCCTGTCACAGAAAAAAAACAAAAAAGAAAACCAAGCGCCGGAGACCTTAGACATGCTAGGAGCTCGTATTAGTCAAGTATATAACATAACCATTCACGATTTTTATGGAAAAATAATATTCTCATTAACAATACTTATAAATGCAGGACATATGGCAATATATAAATATATATATATATATTTAAGTAAATTCCAGTGGAGCTTTTCACAGCTCAGATCCAGTTATGTTTGCTGGTCTGTCCGCACACATGATCCCGTCAGTCTGAAGGCCAGGGCTTGTGAGGGCTGGTGGGGCTCCTCGGCTGAAAGACACAATGTGAAGAACACGGTCGACTTTTATTCGTTATTCTGCGAGCTATTTTAGTTTTTGAATCCTTTGAAGGGTTTAGGGCCATTACATCTTGAGGGAAAGGATTCTTTAATGTTGACTGTTTTTGGTGAGTACATTTACTCAAGCACTGTACTTATGTACAATTTTGAGCAACTTTATATACTTTATGAATATTGTACTTTGCCCTCCACCACATTTATCTGACAGCTTTAGGTCATTTTAAGATCAGGATTTTACAAACAAAACATGTCACTATATGAAATTCTGAAAATTATAGCTTGAACTACCCAAATGTTATGAACAATTAGCTCCAGCTATAACATTAATGTACTGTTTATATGTTAATGCATCAATAATGATGGTCCAGTTATATAATGATGAAACACTGATAGTACTTTTGATCATTTGAGTACATCTGGCTGATAATACATTTACCTGTAAGCAAGTATTTCTATGGTATCAGTGTAGTATCACTACTTTTATTTAAGTAAATTATTTCATTACTTCTTCCATCACTGTCTACAGGAGCTTGAGAACACCTATAGGGGGCAGCAGTGCACCTTCAGTCAGCACTTCCCACACCCAAACTACAGCCGTGGAACTGATCCTGCCCACTTTAAACACAAGAGACATTGCTCACTGTACAGTTATGTTGCGAGTGTGACCTGCACCCACTTCAGCCTGCTCAAAGGCCATTTCCCAGCAGATCTGAAGCTGGTGGCTCTCAAACCTTTCAGCTTGTGAGCCCGAAAAAATTAACCACTCCTACAACTAAATTACAACTTAAACTCTCGACTCCAAATGTTGATATTTATTCTTCCTTTCTTTTCAGGCATAAAGACTGGAACCAGACAAGTCTGCATTAAACTAAAGGTTACTTTGCTATATGGAAGGCCACATGTTAGGACTCTACATTAGCACGTCTTATTCGTGATGTTATTCTGTAAAATAAAATGATTAATATGACATTTGTGTGCCAAAGTGCAGTCATCAAATTCACAAAGTGTGACTACCCCATCTCCACAAAGGTGGAGGTGGTGTGGGAGGGTCTACTCACCACAGCAGCCTGCGTCTTAGCATAGTTCATATGGGCGTAGAGCAGCACAGCTGTGTCGTTGTGAGACGCCTCCAGTGCGATGGACAGAGCATTGCTGCCATCCTACGGGAGGGAGGGAGGGAGGGAAGGGAAGAAAGAGACAGTAAGAGGAGGCCCGAGAGACATGACTCAAGGCAACACTGTTGAGTCACAGTTCAGTACATTTTTCAGTACAGTGGAGAAAACAAACAAATCTGCACAGAATAGCATTTTCGTTTCTCCACTGTAAAATGTCCCACTTTAAAAAAAGAATATCACAGGATCCTTCATGTTATGTCTTTAGTGATATTGGTCGATATATTGTTATAGGATTTTATAAAAACGCTCAAACAGTGTTGCCGGTCGCGAGAATCACAACCGTGTGAATAATTACTGGATGACACATTTAGACTGAGAGGCTGAAAGTTACAGCTGATTACATGCTTTCCTTGAAGCCGTTGGAAATGGTTTGCCTATTTGATCGTCTGCCTTTAGAGGCACAGTTTTCGTCCGTTCCACTCTTTGCCCAGCGTAGCTATAACTTGCTGGGAAACCGCAACGCTTCCAAATGAAAGATCTAAATGACACTGGAGATGTATCCAGTTTCTCACTAGCATTTGCCATATGAGCTATACATCCAAGGGCTAACGCGACTAGCACGGTCTAGCTGATGGGCAACAGCTGCTCGTACTTTGGCATTTATGTTCCTAGAAAATTCCAACTAATTCAACAAATTATTTAATTCACAGAGAGCACCAAACCAAAAGAAAGCTGTGTTCCCTTACACCGTTAGTTAAAATAATTCAGTGTTTCCCATACATTAACTAATGTGTGGCGGCCCGCCATAGATTCATTTCCTCCGCCATAGTCTCATAATGAACCGCACATGTTTTTTTAACCCAGCAATCAGGGTAAGGACCAAGGGCGTGACTGAAGGTGCAGAGATATGTGCCAAGTTACCTTCATTTTCAGGTCAAATCAGACCTTCATAACCGGCTGCAAGGAGAGCACCTGGCTGCCAATCAATGGGCCCGGGCCCAGAGGAATTTAGCTGCACAAGGGAATTGGAACTCTTTCTCCAAGCCCACGAAAATTAAATGTCCAAATGCAAGGTGCAATGGTGCAAAATAACTCCATCTAAATAAACACAGGTCACCGCTTTTGCTCAAATGTGTGCTCCAGCGCATTTGAACTGTGTTCAACAGCTGTAGCTTCTTATTTTTGCTCAAAGTGCACCAGATTGATGCATTTAACTTAAAAGATTAAAAAGATTTCTTCCCGGGGGGAGGGGGGGGGGGTCATGAAATGCTGTGGGAGACAATGGAATGCACAGAATGAAAATCTAACTAAATTAGTCTCAGCAATAGCACCGTACTTAGAACTCCACTGTGTTTTACAGTCATGGGTCTTCATGCTGTTCTGTGTTTTCAGGGGAGATGGGGGCTTTTCCACATGTCTTCCACCCCCTACCCCCACTGGTCCATGTCTCTGTCCAGCTGTGCTGCACTGAAACACAATCCATTAGCTGCCTGCACTGAATGGCCAACTCATTCTGGCGCAGCTGGGAATGCTCAAATATCTGCCTGCCTGGCTTGTCTTCAAGCATCCAAACCAATCCTCTGTAAGATCTCTTTAAAAACAGATTAACAGAAACAAAAATAAAGCGAGAAATGTCACAGGCAGCGATGAGATGGGCAAGACTCATAGTAAGTGTTCCCACTGACAAACTGGTGCGCTAAATCCAAATCATTTGACACATTTTAAAATGTGGTAGTCTAAAGTAACTAATGGACTCTCCACCTCGACTCACGTGGTGACGTATGCAGAGGACTCGCGCAAGAGCCTGCAGGGCATTGTGTCTGAAATGTACAAGTCTGCGGTTGTGAACGGAGGGGTTGTGGCTTTTTGATTCGTCTACCCGGGGATCTCTGTAGCTCTCGGCCTTTCTTGCTAATGAAGAAAAACACAAAAGACTAGGAGGAGGAGGTGACAAGGAGAGGAAACTGCATGGACCAGTTTCCCACGGGGAGCCGTTTCCCGGGAACAGATTAAGCTGAATCGCAGACAAGAAAGCGCTCAGATGTTTTCGACAGAGACCCAACAGTTGGCTTGACCTGTAAGCTCAGGGTACGCTGCTGAAAGTTTCCCCTCAACGAGCCGAATGGCTTAAAATGTAAATGCCTTACATTGTCAATAACGGATATGTCGCAACCAGGCTGTTCCAGGAGCAGTTTGACAATCTCGGCGCGGCCATGTTCACTGGCACACATCAGCGCTGTGGATCCCTCGTCGTCCTGCACGTTGACGTCAGCGCCGCACTCCAGCAGCGCCCGCACCATTTCCTGCCGACCGTGGCTAACAGCTAGCATCAACGCTGTCTGGCCCGCCTGCAAGAGGTAAAGAATTAAAAATTTAATTTCTCCTGTTGCGTCATCACTCGCAGGTGCAGGGTCACACAATGGTCATTTTTGCATCTATAAAATAGGATGCTTTGCACCGTGGAACTGTTAGCCGATGGTAACTTTTTTTGGTACATTTTTGAGGGCACTATATAGCGGAACAAACATTGCGTGTCCCACTTCGAGGAACGCCGTACCACGGATGGGTGTCATTCGTTTTTATGTTCCGTCTTGCGAGGGAAGACAGCAAGAGGCAGAGTTAGCTGACCTTCTGACTGGATGCGTCACACTGTAAGGACTGCTGAGATCTGATTTCACCTCTGGAGGTGGTCTGGCCAATCACAGTCTGGTCTGAGCATTTACACTTTGTACTAACAATTTCCCTCATCCAGACAGGATATCCAGATACAGACTGCATGTCAGTCGCAGGCGTAAATATGGTCATAGATACAACATGGAGATTTAGTTCTGAGAGCAGCGTAGGTACACAAGATGTTGTATTGTTGGAAAAAAAATTAATAAATCTTAAAGCCATGAGAAAAGGTTCATTTTCTAGAGGTATAATCATAAATTATTCGTTCGAGTAGGTTCGTGACACCAGATTTGTTTTGAATTCAAAAAGGAATTCAAAGGAAAAGTCAAACATTTTAGGCGCATAACTCCCCAATCCAAACGCTAGACAAGGCAAAGCAGAAAACAGTGACTTAAATTTCTGACTCTAAAATTACATTGCGTGCCTCGTGTTGTTGCCCACAGCAACAATAACAACTGCCAGTAATTGGATTTATAGCCAGCGATGCTATAAATTCAGAGCCCTGTGACTTGGCAGTGTGAGAGCCTGTCAGGCGCCGTGTCCCAACACATTCACTACGCAACCCGATTAGATCAGGCAAAGAGATAAAACCACTCAAAAGTCAACTGATTCTCACAAATTACTTGTTTCACGTAAGGCTACACATTTCAGTAACTCAATCTAACCTATAACCAATTATAACGCTTCCCCCATCGAAATGAACAGAACAAAGAAAGGTATTATATCACCTCAATACTTGTTTTTTCCCCCTTTACTCAAACTAGCAGTAGGAAATCAAGTAGACATTAATTCAAAACTAGTTTCTTTGGACTAATGTAAAAAGACATCAAGTCAAATTGAACATCTTTCCACAAACATGTGCAACAACACACACACACACAGTAAACAAGCAGGGAAAACAAGTAAAGAAATGCTGCAACAACTCAGTCTATTCAATGTACCAACAGCTCAAATTAGTGACTCTCTCTCTCACACCTTTTCTAATTTGGTTGTTTCATGTAGAATTGATCCTATGCTTGGTCTTATATTGCATTTTTTTCCCCCCCACATTAACAGTTTAATTTGTCCAAATCAGATTTAATTCAGTAAACAAAGTCAGCTGAGCCAGGATCAAAACGCTTCTGGCCGATGGAGGCGACTACACATTCACAGAAGCTCTTTGTGTTCCTTTTTTTTTTTTTGACACATGTTCACATTTCTGAGGTGATAATTCTTTAAATAGAGAACTGTGTTCTTTGCATATCAAATTAAGGTCTCACTTGAGACACGTGTTGAGATTTCACTGCACGAAAACACATTTTATTTCACCTACAAGTCGTCCCAATCGAATGTTAAAACTTGTGTCGTAGCCCGAAACCACGTTGACATACTCAGCACGTACCCACTAATCTTGCGAGCTTGAAATTGTTTTTTATTTTTTGACAAGCAGGACCTACATAACAAAAAATGACTCGCGCATGACAGGATTGACTGCAGTTAAATGTCTGTGGGAACACGAGGGGAGTAACAGAATGTGGCCACAAGCAGAACTTCAGAAGTGAACGACACAATCTCTGTAACGAAGTGACTCGGACTTGCCTGGCTGGCCTTGGCGTTGACGTTGCCCTGACCGAAGAGGTTCTTAACCACAACCATGTCCTCCTCCTCCTTCACAGTAGAGAGAGCAGCCAGCATGATGGCCGTGTAGCCGGCCTTGTTCTGCTTATCCACACTGCACACACCTGCAGGGAGCACATGTTTTTATTACTGTGCATTTAAGCACACGTGCGCAGTTGTACAGAACACATTGCGACGTGCATATAAAAAAAGGCACACACACACATATACACACAACTTTATGGTCATCTTGGAGGCTGCAGTTTGTGGTGCTGTTGAATTGTATTGTGTTATACAGAGAGGTGTTTGATATTTAGCCTACCCCCACTGATGTAAATGGGGTGGACAAAATATAAACATCGCTGTAACGCAAGAGCTTATTATAAATAAATGCTGGAAAATATTTTATGTCTACATTTAGACACACATAATCCACAAATATCCCAACACTGACAATACAAGGCATGTATGTGTTTTCAGCTTTGTTACAGAGGATATATTACAATCTGTTTCACGTGGTTATATAGAACTAACATATATTCTAGCTTTTCCATCAGACTAATCACCTGCACTTTATGTAACATCAATCAGGTCACTTTATTTTTTTTTTGAGGTAATTCAGCATTTCTTTCACGTCTAACGCACTACAGGAAAGAATATATACCCACGCGGAAAAACATTCCAGTAACACGATTTAAAGTCTCGAGCAGAGAACTGCGACCGCTCAGGTCGGCGGTGTGGCCCGACTGTTAGACGGTCACTGACCTGTGTCCAGCAGCAGCCCCACCACACGGAAGTTGGAGTGGGAGACGCTGTAGTGGAGAGCTGTGTTGCCGTTGCCGTCGGTCATGTTGACTACGTGCTCCAGCAGCACCGACGACACCTCGGAGAACGCCATCAGGTAGTCCGAGACCCGCGAAGGTTGAGCCATCTTGGCGCTGGAGATCCTGAACCACTCGAGCTGGACAGTGTGGGTGCTGGAGAGCTGAACGAGAGGGCGGGGAAGTCATATTATATATAACGAGTGAGCAAAACAGCATCTGAAGCTGATAGTTCTCTGCAGACAGACAATAAAAAAAAAAGCTGTATTTTACTAGTGCTGGTTTCTCACCTACCTCTTCTCACAATTTGGTGAAGTTCTAAACACCTGTGTATGTATTTTGGCAAAGTCAAACAGTATTTGTCTCACGTTTATAGCAGCCCGACGTTCCACTGAATGTTAAGGGAAGTCCTGCTGTTGTTAAACCCAACAACGATCCCGTTCCTGAGCCTTTTCTCTGTCCTGTAATTGTTGCATCGAGCTTCTATTGTTTGCAACTAATGTTTGCTGGTGCCGAAAATATCCCTAAACAATCCAATACAGTCCCGCAGCTTTCATCAACTTTAATTATGATGACTGCAATAATGAAGTGATGGGAGTTTAACGTGCCACTTCGTGATAGAATGGTTTGAAGAGGCATGCAGGGACGCACCACGTCCTTACTCTTCAGCGTTTTGGTGTCGTCGCTCAGCTGGTTCTTCAGGATGAGGCAGGCTTCGCGCATTTTTGAGCTCAACTCAAACCTGTAACAAGCAACAGTGTGTTAAGTTGAAACACAAAACAAGTCACTGCGTTCTGTACATAATTCCCCTTTCACGCCATTACAATTGCATGTGTATTTTACAATATGTGTATATACAATGTATGCATTTTTACATGATGCGACTTTGTCATGCAACGCGATTTGATAGTTCACATTCACAGCTCTTTAGCCAGGAAACTACATTAATCAACTTAGCCACTTTAAAGGGAATGTATAGTTTCTTACTAAAATAGCCAACATACTTCTCCTTCACAGCATCGGATGAATAATTTGCGGCTCTCAGGGTTTCCTCATCAGTGTCACTCTCGTCCAGGTTGACGTTTCTCTCCTCCTCAGATGTTTCTTCCTCCAGAGCCGCCTCATCCTCCTCCTCTGTGCTGTCCAAGCACTCGCCTTCTCCAGAAGAACTCCCATCTTCCTCCTCCTCTTCTTCTTCTTCCTCCTCTTCACTGGATGTAGATTCATACCTGGGAGACAGAGCAGTTCACATTTTAAGGGCACTTGGACGGCTCTTTCTTTTTTGGTTTCGGTTTTTTTCAAGCAACACTGCAGTTGGTGAGGAAAAAGGGTTTGGTTTCTTGTCAAACCTGTGACCTGGTCAAAGTGTTATTTCCAACCTCTAAACCATCTGCTGTGGTATTTTTACTGTGGTAAAAAATAAAGTGAAGTTTCATGTTACCCACCCTCCATTTAGAATGCCCACAAACTGCAGGCTCTTCTTGCCAGCGGTGCGATTCTCGCCTGGGTTGCTCCCATCTTTCCTCTTCATGATTGATTTCAGCATACCTGTTACCATAAGGGAAGCAATGGATCGAACAATAGTTCAAAGAACCCGAAAACACAGCGTACCTCGCACGTTACACACGACGTAAACAAAATTAAGTTATCAGTCTCTATCGCTGGAGAATTCTGCCGTCGCTTTAGACTTCTTCATTTTTGCCCGTCCAGTGGAACTGCTTAGAAAACTAACTTGCCAATTGCCAATTGATGCAACTAAGAAAAACATTCAAAACGGAAGCTCTCACCTGTCTTGATGCTGCTAGCTGCAGTCGTCTCTCCGTAGTCATCCTCTTCCTTCTCGGCCGCACAGACCACCTCTTCTTCTGGTGAGACCTTGTATTCAGCGATGGTCAACTGTCTCTTCTTCAGTACTGTAACTTTCTGCTCCTCCAGCTTTTCCTCAAACAAGTTCTCCCATTGGCAACCAGTGCTGACCACCGCAACAGGCGCTGGTTCTGCCGCTTCCACTAAAGCTTCAGTCTGGGTGCTTTGTTCGATCTGATCTGCTGCTAAGCTCTCACCTATGCAAGCATCGCTAACCTCAGGGCGGCACAAAACTGCCGCATGCTTTAACACAGAAGTCACTGTCTCTACCTGAGCATGTGTTGTGTCCGGTTTTGCAAGAACCCCCTTCTCAAATGTGACTTTGGAGGTTTTCTCCTCCACCTGGGCTCTAAGGACCCCCAGGTCTTTGTCGGCAACACTCAACCGGTCCTCTAGAGCCACAATGGACTCCTGCTGGAATTTAATGGTGTCCTGTAAGGTGTCGATCTCCCGCTGTGCCTCGCTGGTCAGCCCAAGTAGTGACTCCATAACCCAAACCTCAGCCTCTTCTGTCTCCACTCTGGCCTGTACTCCCTCCTCATGAACCAGAGGGGCCTCGGTTCCTGTGCCCTTCTCACAAACATTTACCCTGGTGCCCTCAGAAGCATCCTTCACACCCTGGCTGTAGTAGAAAACAACAGAGTCCATTGGCATGTCATCCCCAACAGCCATCGATTTCTTCTCAATAACGGACACCTTTTCTGGCGCTTTTACTAAAAACTTTGATGAAGGTTGTGTCGCTTTCTCTTCATTCCCCTCAAATTTCTCAGTCAGTCTTTTCAGCTCACCAGATTTTCCGAGCCCTTTACGTCCGGGTGAGGTTGGTGCAGTCAATCGACTGTGGATACTGTTGTCAGTTTGAAGGGTCTCTGTGGTTTGGGTAGAAGACTCTGTGGACGGTTCCTTCTGCTGGGCCACCTCCATGGCTACCTTCTTCTCCTGCAGGGCTAACAGGAGCATGTCTTTCTCGGCACGAAGCTTGGCCACCTCTTTCTCAAGCGCAGGAACACCCTTTACCCTTTCTTCCATCTCCTTTAGCTGTTTCAAAGCTGTAGCCATCTGCTCTCTAACTGTCTGCAGCTGGCTGGGTGGGACTGGAGTCATTGTGGTGCCAGCAACTGGAGTGCTGAGCCCAGAGGTCTGAGGACTGGGTTTAGTCCAGCTACTCGGCAGAGGCTGAGTAGATGGAGAGGGTAAGAGCTGTTTGGGAGGATCTGCGAGCTGGAAGCGCCCACCGTTCTGATGCTGGTAAGTTTGTTCCTGTTGCAGCCGCCGGCTGGTTTCCAGAAGAGTCCGCTCAACGCGAGGGTTGCGCTGCGGTGGGGGAGGTGGCACTTTGGCTCCGGCAGACAGGGGGGGGACGCTGAGGAGGGTCACGGGGGAAAGAGAGAGCACTTCGCAGGGTGCTGACCCAAGGCGGTTGCGTGGTGGCGGAGGCGGAGGAGCTCTGCCATCCTCACTGGCCGGGGACGCCAGAGACTCTGTAGATGTCCAGCCACTGGTTCGCCCCCCCACATTTGGACTCCTCTGGGAGAGTTTGAGCCCTCGGCCAGAGCGGCGGGAGCCAACAGGTGCCCGACGGAGATTGTGCCCACTTTCTATCTCTTCTACATATTTGAGGAAGTCCAGATCCAGCTGGAAACCATACGGAGTCTGGACAGAGTAGGACCCTGTCTGGGCAACCTCCTCCTGACTGGGGTAGATGAATGGAGAGCCCAGATCTGAAGAGACAAGGACATGTGACTGGACAAGATGGCTACATACTTAAAAATGGCC
>JAVQJF010050214.1:0-15589 GCA_036023855.1 Gadopsis marmoratus
ACCCCACAAGAGCTGCAGTGTTGGAGATGCTCTGACCCAGTCGTCCAGCCATCGCAGTTTGGTTCCTTGTCAAAGTCGCTCACATCCTTCCACTTGCCCAGTTTTCCTGCTTCAACACATCAACTTGGAGGACAAAATGTTCACTTGCTGCCTAATATATCCCCCCACTGACAGGTGCCATGGTAACCAGATAATAAATGTTCTGGTCATACAGTTATGGCTGATCGGTGTACGTTATGAAGGCTCGTGATTTAATAAAAAAAGGCTTCCTGGAATTGTAAAAGATCAATCTACAGGACTTTTTGAACACAAGAATCGTTTTCTTGTTTGTCTTTTGTCTCTCAGGTGGTTTCATTGTAGGACAGCCATTACTGAAATGCCGTATTAATGATAAGGACCAAAGTTGTCACATTTCCTTCTTTGTTTTTTCGCTACACCTGCCTCCCCCAGACGTTACACATTTCCCTCAGCCAGAACCAGGATCAGCTTTATTGGCCAAGTATTTTTACACATGCAAAGAATTTCTCCTTTAGTTTGTAATCCCACATAGGACCAACCTACCATACATATTCAATTAACTGTGCAAATGAACAAATCCTCAGTTAAAGAACCTCTTACACAAGAATTTGCCTCTTTGTTTTTATATCTATAACATGTTGCTGTGATCATCCCCTAAAACACCATACCAATGTAACATGTCGTATGATATCGCTCCGCTTTATGGTTCAATACAAGGCTCTCAACTTAGATGATTTCTCCTGTTTTTGTATTTTGGTTATGCACTTTTTTCCCCCATTACGAAATCTTCAATCCTAAATACAACCTCCATGCTGAAAATGTAAATGCTAATGGCACACTGGGGTTCTCAGGCACTCCTTACGTTTGCTGCAGTGTAAACGCATCAAAGGGTGATGTAGTGTAACATATCTAATAAAAAGAAAATGTTACACTGCTTAAATGCACTGAACATCAGCACACACTCCCAAAGAACAGTGAGGAAATGTCTGCTTGGTGCTGCTGACTACATTACAAATTTGGGTGAAAATCCTTCTGACCAACAATAAATTAACATTGGCCTCCTGCCTAAGCTTGATCCCTGCAGATGTTTGCAGCTCCATCAGTACGAGTGGCGGTGCTTTACTGCAAGCAGTCAAAAGAAAATGCCCAAAAAAATGGTTTTCCTCTTTAACCCAAGCGTCCAAGATGAACCTCACCTGGCACAGCAACACACCCAAAATAACTCCCTCATACTCTGATGGTGCTTTCTCTGCAACTCGTGAAGCTTCAGCTGGCAAAGTATTTGGGTCGTAAAACAATCCTTTTCCCCAGTAATCTCTAATAACAGCCGTCTTTCACGTAACTCCCTCCTTTAATCCAGCATCTCTCATTTTCCTGTGAGGAGATTTGGGAGCTTGCATTGACGCATTTGGTTGGCGGCTTCACCTTGGCCACCGCGGCCTACGAGTGCACAATATTAGGACAGATAAGGTCAGATCCACCAGTGAGCTCTGAGATACAGCGCTCGAATGAAAAGATAAAGCTCGAGGAGAACACGCTGACAGGAACCTGTCAACCTGATGGAGGAGAAAGCAGCAGCTTCTAAACAAACGCTCACCCAGAGAGAAGACAGAGGCAAAGAGGTGGAGGTGGAGCGGACGAAGATCGGCTGATGAGTGAGTCCACAGGCTGAAGACAGCTACTAAAGAGCATGTGAATCAGCTGCCACGCCTGGAACAGAGGGCTATATTTTGAGAGGAAAATGCATAGTTTTTTTCTTTCTTTTTTTTAAAAAAAGTCTACATTTTCTTATTCTTATTTTTTTAGGCTTTTCCCCCCACAGGTATCTGATGGTTACAGCTTCACCAGTTGTCAGATTAACCTGGATTTCACTGTTTCCTGTCACAAAATGAATACTTTGGCATTTATGGTCTGCCATTCCACATGAACTACATTTCGAAGTCCACGTGCAGAGTTGTTGGAAACTCGTTCACGTAAAGAGACTTCAGCTGCAGTCCCACTGATGACGTTGTGCCTCTGCAGGCTCTTCTGCCGGACCCTCTCCTCTGACAGCGAGCCCAACAAAGTCTCCCTTCTCACCCACACACTCGGCTCGGCTCGGCTCGGCTCGGCGCCGTTGATCGGGGAACATTCCTACCTTCTCCTGCCAAGTTCGTCACCGCCAAAAAGACGCGAGAAAACGCTCCGATCGCTCCGAGCTGCTCCTGTCGGGCTCCTTCTAAGCCGAGCCTCGGCAGCCAACATCCACCGAGCGGCCAGCTGCTGCACTTCCACTTCTGCCTTTCGCATCAGCGCGTCACACGGGACGTGAGCTCTGCCGCAGCTGCTCCCTGTCGCTTAAACGATAACGCGTCATCCTCCCGTCCCTCCAAACCTAATTTCGCGGCTGAACGTTGCGCCAAACGCAAATAACTGAGCGCCGTTGCATCCTGCGGAGTTTGTCTCCGTCGTGCTGCAGCAGCGGGGGCCGGGCAGGCCTGCTGCCAGGGGCCGGTCTCGAACCTGTACGTTACCGGGCAAACAGAGTGAATCCGACATGAGCCAAAGGGCCGCTTACCGTCTCCTCCATCTCGGTGCAGTCCGCGGGACGGGCCGCGGCGTCGTCCCGGCCGGCAGCCTCCGCGGCCATGGCAGCAGGGAGCAGGTCGGTCCGGGCGGCCGGCTGGGTCTCTGCGCGGAGAGACAGAGACGGGGGGAGAGAGAGAGAGAGGGAGAGAGAGAGCGAGAGAGGGGGGTTGGATGCGGTGTGGGACTTTTTATACTGAAGTCGCACCAACTGTTCCCTCAGTTTTAAGCATTGATCAATGCATTGATCAATGCTTAAAACTGTCGACTGTCGAGATCAACGACTGACTTAGGAAATACTGGATTCTGGAGGATTTTCTCATCATGTGTTGACCTGTATGTGGGCTGCAGACCACATGGACTGTACCTGTGTAGGGGGGCTGATGCTCCTCTGCAAATAAATGGACATTTTGACGTCTAATTTGATGTGAAGCAACCAGGTTCAGCATAAATTCCTTTAATTACAAGAGTCAATTAGTTGCCACGGTCGCTATGGTGCCATTTTTCAGGCCTTCATTTTGACTTTTGTTGGTTACGCTGAAACCAATCTGGACACAAAATATACATTCTTAGTTTATTATTATAATACACAAATTTTACGAGATTCAAAAGAAGGCCAAACTTTTGTTTCTCTTTGCAGTGTAACCAGCCTGAGTGCAGAAAAATGTTCCCACCCTTCCATCACAGGCGTGTTTGACATTTCATCCGTCGTCACATCTCTGCGAGGATTTAAGAACGAATGACGCGGAAATTATTTTCAGATCATGTCGCTGTTCCCAAAGCAACCACAAGATGGAAGCACAGAACAAGAGATCCACCACTGCATAGCAGACAGGATTAGTATAGGACTTTAGTCACTGATGCCCAGTGTTTAAAGGAGGAAAGCAACTCATATTCTAGAGTACTACATACTGTTAAATATCTACCTTAACTTATTTTAGCAATTCCACTTTTTAGTTCAGGCCGAATTGGTAAAAAAATTAACCTTAAACTTAGTCATTCAACTTGGTTTGAGCACATAAAACCAGGTCAGTTCACTACCTGAAATCAGTCTGAACAAAATAGCTCTTGGTTGTCTTTGTTCTCCACTGGATCTCTTCCTTCTGCTCCAAGAGGGTTTGCATCATAGAAATCCTTCATGGACTAGATTTAGAAACACTGGACACAGGTATGTATCAGGCTCAATGAGGCCCTGAGAGGCCCAGATCAGTCAGGTGAGATGATGCTCCTGGCATCTGTACATGTAGGCTGTCATGTCGAGTTTATTTGTACAGCGCAGGATTGTTTGAATAAGCTGTACAGGCCTCCTCGGACGACTAGCGGCATGATAGGAGACAAAGGCGGGCAAATGAAAACCACAAAAACTAAACAGAAGCTTGTAAGAGTGGATTTGTCTGCTTGGAAATGATTAGGACAAACAGCTATCAGTTAATTAAGTTAAAAATAAGCTGGATGTTTATGTCTGCTGCTACACCCATAAGGATTAATGAGGAAAATTGGTGTAATACGGGGTTTTATTTGCTTTTCTTGAGACATTGTGTACTGCACTGCACATTGTATCCAATTAAACTGGATATTTATATTTATCCGATAATGTTGTTAAATCTATTAGTTTTTTTCTTGTTTTCTTTACGCAAAGTCTGTGGGTTCTGTGAAAGGGGCTTCAAATGATATAAAACAGTCAGATGGGATGTAAAGGCCTTATGTCCCCTGTTTATGTGTCAGTGCTCAAAATCACACATTTAAACATTAATTTGCCCTGTTTGAATATGGAGCGTGATGCTGCTGCTGCCATGATCTGTGGTTCCTGCCCCAATGTGGCCACACATGTTAAAACAAAGTTGTGTTTTTTTGCTTCAAAGCAAAAAAAAAAAAAAAAACTCAGATGAGTCAGGTCAATTATTTGATGAGTCTAGAGGGACAGCAGACGATATAATCTCCCAACGAGACTGTGTAATGCAAACGAATGCGTTAAACCCCTGATATAAACGGCTTTAAGAGCTTTAAATTGGCTGACTTTGACACATTGCTTCAGCTTGTAATGCCATCAAATGTCCACAGAGGGGCAGAGTGGATGAGTTCAACTTAACGAGGCGCCAGCCTGAAAGAGAACCACACACGCACGCGCACACGCGCACACACACACAATGAGAGAGAGAGAGTATGTCTGCAGGAATGGGCAGATAGAGGGAGGAAGACAGAAAGGGAGGGAGGGAGAGGAGAGGAGGGGAGGGGAGGGGTTGTGCTAAAGTCAATGAAAGGGAGACCATGTAAATGTCCAACCTTCATTCACTGAAAAGCAATTCATGTTCCAGGGTCCCAAATGAGCACAGACCGGTCTATTTTTAGCTCGCTGTGGCCTCAGGGGCAATATTGTTTCATCGTTCAGGAGAGCAGAACACGAACCCTCCTGCCGGTCCGCCCGGATCCCCACTGCGTCCCACATACAGAGGACCCAGGACCCAGAGTGCAGCACTTTATTCAGCCGGAAGATATAAAAAAACCTGATCGTTGACCGACGCCGGGAACAAAAAAAAAAAGCCTAATTGGGCGACGGGTCGAGGGAAACCTGCGTGATCGGCCTCCTCCAGCAGACGGGGATTAAAAGCTGCTAGTCTGTAGGTATTATACAGCACCCGGTCCGGGCGGGCAGCGGAGCCGAGGGACGTCCTGCTGGGCCCCACAGCTCCAGACGCAGGGACAGGAACATCCCCCGGAGTCACACCGGGGCTGCCCCCGGAATAAGAAGCGTCCTGTGCTCTTCTGCTCAAGATGGCGGTGCAGGCGGCGGAACAGGACGGGATCGTGAGTATTGTGGCGCATCGGGACGTCGGCCGTGTTCGCGTTTGTTGTCCGCGCGCACCCGGCCCGCGTGTTTGCGATGCGAGCGACACACTTTGTGGCGACCATCCGCCGCTTTATTGCAAATAACGGAGTCGTCCAGGGGGCGCGAGGCGGCGACTCTTTTCAAAGGGACGGCGACAAAATCCCGACGCGCTCGCGGTGAAGTGTACCGGCTCACCTAGGCCGCGCGTGGCGGCGATCCGCGTGTGGCGCGCTTTTCATCGCAGACACTTGCACGTTTATGGAGGGCTGATCAAACAACACCCCCCCCCGCCGCCGCCGCACAGTGTGGCCTTGTGCATGAAAGGCCACACTGTGCGGGCACTTATTGACCAACAGGCCCGCGGCCTCGCGCCGGGTGTGTGGACCCGCAGCCAGACCAGCTGACGTGCTGCCTGACAGCGCGACACATGTGACCCTTTTGCATCCTGTGTTTTGTGTCTCTGTCACCGGCGCTGCAGAACGTGGAGGACGAGCGTCTGGACGACTCGCTGGGGAGACACGGCCTCATCTCCCCCGACAAGGAGGACTTGTCGCGCCTGCTGGTATGAACGCTGCCGTAACGGCCTCATAGCTGCGCCTGTTTGCCGCTCGCTCCGCTCGCATGTTCATTGTGTGCTACTTTGCATAGACGGTGCCGTTCAGCGGGCGCATCCGGGGCGGCATGCGGCCAGGGAAGAAGATCATCGTGATGGGCATTGTGGACCTGGAGCCAGACGGGTAAGATGACACTCAACAATGGGCGGGGGGTCTTCTTAAGCATGCAGGGACGAGGCGTTCCCCCAACTCAGCAGGGAGGGAAAGGGAGAGAGAAAACAGAAAGGCCAGTGAGGCAGGCCTGTTTGGGTGTGTCTCCTTCGCCCTACATGGAAAACTTTGTGTCCAACTTGGAAGAAGCATCCCCGGTGACCTCACCATCCCCGGTGACCTCACCATCCCCAGTGACCTCACTTCACATCATGTGAATTTCAGAGCTGCTCCAAATACAACAACTGCTTCCATTGTTGCCATCTAAGTGCTCAGGAGGTTTGTTACTGTAATTGTGTGTGTGTGTGTGTGTGTGTGTGTGTGTGTGTGTGTGTGTGTGTGTGTGTGTGTGAGAAGAGCACAGCTGGAGGGCGTGGAGGGGAAAACCAAAGCCTGCAGCGGGGATTATGCAAAATTAACACACAATTGGTTTGGTTTTTACGCTGCAGCAGCAGGATTATGTCTCTTGACTGATCCCAGATTGGGTTGTGGACTCATGTTGCCTGTCTGACGCCCGTTTCCTTCCCTCCTCTCAGCTTCGACGTGAGTCTGACCTGCGGCCGTGACCCAGAGAAGGAGGGACCTCAGTATGACGTGGCCCTGAAACTCTCTGCCCGCTTCGCTGACCGCCAGTTTATGCGCAGCGCCTGCGTCTCTGGGAAATGGATGGGGGAGGAGGCGTCCACCGCCTACTTTCCCTTCATCCCCGATCAGCCTTTTAGGGTGAACATGCTTTTTTGTATTCCCACGCCAAAGGCATACTCCTTCTTCAGACCGTTTTCTTCATTCTCATGGTTGTCATGATCTTATTTCCTTTTTGGATCTTATTTTGCCATTACTTCTGTAATTTCAGCGCTATGATTTGGCTCTACAGACAAGTAACAGAAGCGGTCAGATGATCAGACAAGTTGGCAATAGTTCCCCAGTGAAACTATCTAAACCAGCTCAATTCAAAGGTGAATCCAGTCGGGAGATGCGTTTGTATATTCGTCCGGTGCTTTGTGTGCAACTACTGGTAGAATAGTAGCTTTAATGTTGAACCTGGAAAGAAAAGGAACAGAAAATACAGTCTAGATCACGTTGCTTAAAAGGCACGTGTTGTAAAGCTGTGTCATGTGGCGTCATCATGTCTCCATATTTACCACAGCAAGTAAAGTGTCATCATAACTGAAAAGGGCTGATGGCCAAAACTATGGAACATGACATCCATTGATTTACACTGACTATAAGACGTTTACATGGGGAAATCCACCCTCCAAAACTTGACGAAGTCTGCTTGAAAATGACCACGTCGGAAGGCCGAAGTGTTTCTGTAACTATTTAACATTTAAGCCGTGCAAACAAGGCGGCCGACATGCAGTGCCGAGACAAATGAAGGGTAAGAATGTAGAAGGTAAACCAAGCGCGGGGCACACCTGCGTGCGCACGCAGACAGGAAAGCGTGCTTACGGTCACACCTCCGGACGCCTGGTTGATCTGTGTGAAGCAGGTGCGACTCTCAGATTGCTGCTTTTCGGACGCGGCTCCACAGTCCAACAGCCGCTTGAGTTGCAGCAATTGGTGAGGAAACATTTGGTCCGAGTGGCTGATTGGCAGAAAAAGCAGCACACATGCATGATGGGGGAATTCTCATGAGATCTGAGGACTTGTCTGCTCTAATAATGCTGATGATGCACATGAATAACACATATGGTGGTCGACCAAAAATACAGGATGAGGCGTTTCAATCCAAAGTCAACCAAGCAGCCCTTTAATTTACCTCTTAAACCTATCATGTGTACTAAAAGAAAGACAATTCAGTCTTAAATTTTTTTTTTTCTTTTCTTCAAGAAAGGATAGTGTGCTGAAACTACCGAAGACCCAACAGCTGCCATGTTTGAGCTATGTTTAGAGGTGGTGCCTGCGTCTGGTTATGCAATGTCAGCTCTCTGATAAAGTGTCATAGTTTGTGGTCGGAGCGTGTCCAAGCAGGCCAGAACAGTCGTGACTCTTGTCAAAAGCTGGGGGCTGGAGATTAAGGCCGCCGGGCAGATTGCCGCCAACAAACGGCCAGACGCATGGCGTGCGGTGGCTTCAGAGCAGGATGGCCGGTTTCTGTTATCGGATCAAACTGCTGCAGGAAGTTCGTTGTCTTTGGCCGAAACCATACGTAGAGGCGCCGCTGCATATTTGTGTTTTTGGCTTGTCGAGGTTCGACTCTACAAACAGGATTAGCAGATCAACTATGAGCACCCTTCTCGTTAAAGCCATAAAATGTTGTTCAGTAATCCTTTCCTGTGTTTAGTTAATATTTTTGTATTGACAATGAAGAAAATTCAATGCGACAGGCTTCTCAACTCCGCAGTCCCCCGTAGCTCTCCGGAGCTCTGTAGCTTGTTTCAGCGCATCAGTTTTGGTTTCATTGCCTGCAACTTACTTAAACGTACTTTACGCTACCTGCTCAGCCCCGTAGACAACGTTGGCGACTAGCTGGAGATCATAGTGGAGCATTTAGCAGCTGTAACTGTAACGGCTGACGCAAAGCAGAGGTGGCTACTTGAAAGTGTTTAAGTACAGCCATCTCCTGCCTGTACTTTATATTTAGCATATAGACTTCTCACTTCACTCTCCGCAAGAAAGTGAATGAGCGTATTTCCCAAAACATGCACTTGAGAGGATAGTGCGGTCGTCCGTTAACCCCAGGGTTGGTGGTTCGATCCCAGCTCTCGCTGTCCGCATGTCGAAGTGTCCCTGGGCAAGACACTGAACCCCGAGTTGCCCCTGGTGGAGGCCAGCATGGCAACTGTGTCCCCACCGGTGTATGAATGTGGTGTGAATGTGCCCCCTAAATGTCTGTTTGTCTGCCCTGCGGTTGACTGGCGACCAGTCCAGGGTGTTTCCCTGCCTCTCGCCCAAATGTTAGCTGGGATTGGCTCCAGCCCCCCCCTGCGACCCTTTGGGATAAGCAATCTGGTTAATGAATTAATGAATTAATCTGCTATTTAGGCCTCAGTGGTTTAGTGGTATTAACTTTGAGATGTGTTGCTCTTTAAAACCAAGACAAAATAGACAAGGCCATCACTAAATAGGGCATAAACAGCTGGTTTAATAGTGTTTGCTTTTATGCTTATGCAGCCTGAGACTCCCTCCTCCACACTGCCAAGATTGGCACCAGACTCGGACCACAAGTGCTGCAGAGTATTCTCAATAAATAAGCTTGCACCTAAGTGTATCCTTGTTTAGGTCCTTATTCCCCACTCACTGATTTTTGTTATTCAAACTCCTGAACCAACCACAGCATGATGTATGAGTATATTTATTATGTACAAAGTAGAACAATGCGATATAACGTTCAGAAGGACATGTGAGAATGAAAATACGGCAAAGGTCCTGAGTGTATACTGCATCAAATATTAAACAGATTGGCGTTCACGTTCAACCCCTCAGGACATGCCAGCACAGACTTCCTGCAGAGCCCAGTAGCACGAGCTGTTCAGTGCTCCTGAGAACTGGACTGGCAGCCTGCATGGTGTCCTGTGACTTAATCACTGAAGACACTTGCAGAGTGTGTGTGTGTGTGTGTGCGAGAGAGAACAACTGCAGAGTAGAAACATAAAACCTCAAAAGAAAAGAGTCCAAATATTTAAAGTGGGTTTTGAAAGTTTTGCATAAGGGTGATTGTTGATGTTCACTAGATAACCTTTGTGCATTACTGTAAATGTCAAATTCACTGAATGTGTGTGCGTGTCTGTGTGTAGTGTGCACAGTGTGTGCTGTTTTCATAAAACTGTTCAAATAAAGTGTACACAAGGACTGCAGGGAAGTGGGTGTTTACCTTTACATGCATGACAAAAATCAAACCAAACACGCACGCACACATCACACACACACACACACACACATCACACACACACACACACATCACACACACACACACACACACACACACACACTGTTTCTTTCAACAGTCAGATTCCTGTTTGTTTTCTTGCCGCTCATTCATGCAGTCTGGACAAGAATAACCCCAAAAAAAAATTATTTTACAGGACACACAGATCATTTTGGATTTTTCTGAAGTAGTGACAAGATGATAAATGAGAAGCTAATATAAAATAAAACACTGCAGATTTTAACAATAGCTTTTCAAAGTGCGTTGTGTGTGCATCTGTTTGTTTTTGGTTAATATGCCTGCCTGAGTGTGTAATTGCTGTGTGTACATTATAAGGTTATGTGGGTGTTTATTTTTGATAACCGATGTGGGTTTATAGTTATATGTCATCTGGCATATGGTGTGTGTGTGTTTGTGTGTGTGTGACTGTGTGCTGGGAAAATGCTTTATACAAATGACTTATTCATGTTTGTTGCAGCAGTGGGCGCCCAGCGTAGCATTCTCACCATACCAGGTCCACTCAGCCTGATTGTGGTTTGACGTGTGTGTGTGTGTGTGTGCGCGTGTGCATGTGTCCCAGCTTTGTCTTACGACTACTAGATTTACCACAGACAGCGGCTGACAGACATAATCTACATGCACACTGAATCTTTCTCTCTGCACACACAAGCACATGCACAGACTGGAAGACAAATGGACCTTGCTGACACACAGACAGAGATGTGGACAAGCTGCTTTTCCATTTGAATGCTCAGCCAAACCGCAAGCCACAATTACACTTGTCCCTGTCTGTTTGATGGCAGCAGAGATAGAGTGCTGTGTATCCACTGCCCTGCGAGCTGCAGGGTGGTGATGTGACATGGCAGGGGGCGTGACACTTTAAGGTTGTATGTGCACGCTATTCTTTACAACTCATTGTATGGATTAACAATTGACAAAGGACACAAGGAAGTTTTGTTAGAGAATTTTACATTGTTGTGTACACAGATTCTTCTGGTGTAGATAGATTTTACAGACACATATTACTCCATCATGTATTTGATACAACATACAGTACTTTATAGGCCAAAGGATGAAATAACATGGCATTCTGACATTTTTTCCACATAGCAATGCATGTGGAAACAGAGCCTCCTCGGAGAGGAGGAGTTACGAGGCGTTTTTCACAGACATGGTTTATAGTGCTGTTGACTCTTAACCAGCATTCCCGCAATAGGCAGCAAACGTGTTATGTTTTTACAGGAACATAACACACGTGCTAAGGCATTTTTGGATGGATAGACAACATTTACAGAACTTGTGTCTCAAGCGGAATGAAGAGAACTATGTCAGCAAATAGGGTCAAATAATTCACGCTGAATTTATAAGATGCTGCCTCATTCAGTTCGACTGCAAAAGAGTTTGGCATTTCATCCTAAAAACCATCATCTTTAACATACCTTTTCCATTTTAGGTAGCTGCATAACTATTTTCAAAAATACATGGTCTCCGACGTCCCAGACGATAATGAGGACGTGACGTTAACTCGCAGGAACAACTTGTTCTGACGAAGATACGTATGTCAAGATGTGCGTCCGCCTATTCCTACAATAAATAGATCTGGTCCCAGCTTGATAATAACTAATATTCCCACAAGGTGACATCTTGTTTTTACAAGATAAAAATGGAGGCAATGGAAAATATTTGAGTGAAATATATGACTACTCATTTATAAAACCACAATTTTATGGTATAATGATTAAAACTATGTAGAAACTTTTTTCATGCGTCTCGAAAGTAGCGACTAGTCAATCAATCAAAACCCTCCCTCTCCTTCGTTCTCTATTTTTCTCTTTCTTGCTATTTTTCTCAGGGTGTGCGACCCTTGACCCTGATGAGGTCACTTGTGGCAAGTCATCGTCTTGTTTTCTTGGCTGCTGTCAACAGCCCCCATGAATTTATGTCTTTCCACAGCCCTCCTTTTCCTTCCAAGGGGAAAACGTTTTCATGTGCATTTCAGGATGTAAAGTTTTCAGCTAAATATTCTCAGTAGACAGTCAAGGAGAAATCGGTGTGTGTGTGTGTGTGTGTGGATGTGCTCTTCAGTCCAGAGGGACTTTTGTCCACAGATGTAAAAGTCATTCCTGTGCTGTGTCTCTCCTCTGAACTTATTGCCTCTTTCTTTAGCTTTACTCTCTCCTTTTCTTCCTCATCTGCCTTCATCCCCCCCGCCCCCGTACTCTCCTTTTCTGCCTTTTCTGTTTGCATTTAAATTTTTCACCTTTCGTACTTCATTTTTTTTAAAGACTACTTATCAACCCACAGAAACGTATTAGTTGAAACACTCGCAGTGTCACTTTTGGTCGCTGTCATCGTTGACTCATATTTCTATTTCGACCCCCACCCATTTGATTTCTCTCTCTCTCTTTCACGCTTCCTTTATTATTCTCTTATTCGCAAATTTTGGTTCCCTTCGTTTTTTCCTTCATTCTTTCCTTTCTGTCTCTCTGTCTCCTTATGGCCCACTTTCTCCCTCCATCTCTGTTTTTTCTCTTTCTTCTCCGCTCTCCAAGGCCTAGTATAAGTGTATGTACCTGGCAGACTGTTTTATTGTGCTGTCAGGGGGTTGGGGACGACTAATTTTACCCATAAAAGCAGCTCGGAACAAGAAAAAGGAGGTAGATGGAGATTGGGGGCAAATTTATTGGAATAGTTTGTTTTTTTAAAACTGTGAACGGCTATTATTTTCCCTCTCCTTTTTCTCTTTTCTTTCCATCCTGGCAGCAGAGTGCAGATTTGGCTCTGATTATTGTTACTGAATACACTCACACACCTCTGCACACACACAGAAACATTGACATATGCTTATGCAATTATACTGTACAAATACTAAGGTGTGTGGATACATGCAAAGACTATTATATATATTATATATATTATAATTAGTATGCACACACACACCACACACTCTTTGAGTCTGGTGGTGGTTGTGGGCTGTGTTTGTTTGTCTTACTGAGTGCTGCCGCTACCACAGACCACAGTGCATTTAGAAAGGTTGTTGCCATTTTGTCTGACTGCAATTTGGCAGACAGCCTGCTATTCTCGACTCGGCACAAGGAGATGTATGTGTGTGTTACATTAGCCTGGTTCCCATAACGTAGACCAGCCATAGGCTCAGCTTCCAGAGGAACTCCACACCCAAACAACAAGCTGATTAAATGGAACAAGGTATTGTTAATTGCAAGAATGTATCCGACACACCGTGTTATGATTTATTGTTTCTGCTGCTTTAGTCCCATGAATCTCTCTCTATTCAAGACGGCTACTGCTGCCTGACTCCTTTTTGTTTTGTTATTTTCTGCTATACTCTGGGCCACTATGTCAGCATACAAACATACGTCAGTTACGTGAGAATAAATGTCTCAAATCTTTCAAAAGTATAGTATCCTAATAATTAATGTTGCGTAATCATGGTTTTACATGCAAAGCATCTAAAGGCACTTGCCAAATATGTTATTGATCCGTTTCCAAGTGGCCTGGTGAGCTAGACCTCCAGTATTTTCAAGGTGAAGGTCTACAGACCTGAAACTGAGTTTGAGGATGAGGACAAGTAGGAAGGTACTCAACCATTAAGTGACAGATGTGATGAAAAGTAAAGGCAACACTCAAATAAAGGTAGATGTCCTCTCCAAGACGTGTCACAGCATGGTGGACTGTAATCACGGAAACCAATCATTTCTACCATCGAATGGACTGTTAGCAAGTCCTCCAGTAAAATCTGAACTCCTATCAGCAGGATGACACAATCCTTGTCTTCCAAATCCGTTACAAATCACTGTTGCGAAAATAAAAACATGTTCTGATCTTACACAGTTGCGGTTAAGCTTTGGTTGGGTTTAGACTTAGTGTTGGGGACTGTGTTGGGGACAGATCGGTGTTTGTGTTAAAATAACTTATTGGTTAAGGTCAGAGAAACAATGTGGTTTGGATGAAAATTACTTTGTTAAAGTTAGGGGAGCTTCGTCAATCTGATCAGAATAACGGAGAATGATCCTGGTCATGCTAAAAGAAACCAATTGGTATTGAACAGGAAACAAACAGCAGTCTACTGTGTTAAAGTCCCAGCATTTTGTTGTGTCACCCTGACCTCTGTGGACTTGGCTCAAAATCAATGTCACACTGCCTCAGCCCAACGGAAAGAGTCATAATTCCTACGCCTACTAGAGGGCTTTGTCACTTGAGTTAAACTGTATGTTGATTTTGGGCATTTACCAAAACTGATTCTGTTCTTTTCCTTTGGAGGACAGTCTCTGAATATTGAATAGTTAATCGACGTAATTATTATGTTGGTCACAGCTGAATTGTGTCTTTCTGCTGGGATGATAATCGCTCGCATAGAATGGAGTTTTGGAGGATGGAAATAATTTGGTGAAAAAAAAATACTCCAGTGTGACGCTATTGCTGTTGGCAACAAATAAAACCCTTTGGGCCAAAGAGTCTGGTTAGCATCAAGCAGAAGTCCTTACGATGTCTTACAATTGTGTAGTCACCTAATTTAAAGGTATTACTAGAGCAGCACTAAATCACACCAATAAAAATGTTTTAGAAGTATTCCTAACAGACTCAAGGTTTGTTGTTTTGTAATCTAAAAAATCAGTTTTCCCAAAAGGGTCAAACGTGTTCCAGCATGCCAGGTGCATCAGGAATGAAAACAATGCCATCCGGCCATTATATTACTTTTTCAGGGTGTTTATATTTACCTGGAGGCCTGATTTGTTTTGAGGTCTGTGTACCACCTAGTAGTGGTAACCATAAAAATCCATAATGAAGTGATTAGCGGGTGAGAGGGAGAAAGCCGTAGATGGCAGTGTTATTTGTGGTGTTATTTATCTGCACATGCCCGTTCAGTTGTGCAGCCACCCAGAAGCAGGAGTGCTGCTCTCAGTGCAAACCAAAGTGTGCATGCATGTGTGAGTGTGTGTTTAGGTGGGCAGTGGGTTAGAAGAAATAAATTATTTATTTCTAGGCGTATAAAAAGCACATGCACTTACCTTTGCATGGGAGCACTGTGTCCTTTGTTTTACTGATTAGTTAACAGCTAAGTCACTTTTTAATGTTGTGGTTTATGGGAATAACCTCACAGCTCCCTGACTGATGTGTGATAGCTTGTACAATGTGTGCGCAAATTAATGAATGTACTTTTTAAAATGTCTGTGTGTGTGTGAAGGCTCATCCATGTCTGAATGTGCAAGAATGATGTGCTTGTGTGCCTTTTGCCATGTTTGTATGTTGATGACATTCAGCTCTTTAATGCTAATAGTGAAGTGAGTCTGTTTTCTGGTTAACGATTTGATCTCTGTCAGTATTTTTCTATTCTTGTTCTCTTTCACACTTTGCTGTAAAATATTTTAACAAACAAACACTGCATTTGCGTATAGAAACCCTCAGAGCACAATAACACACTTTCTGTACATAGCGTAATAGTTTGAATTATGGAATTATACTTTATCCTATGGCAAATTACTTTGAAGGGCTGAGCCTACACCCAACAGTTTCTGTTTCTGAATG
>JAVQJF010050220.1:0-39189 GCA_036023855.1 Gadopsis marmoratus
AGAAGGGTCCGGACAAAGCGAAGGCGAGTTAACATTCCTGCCTTAACCAGAAGCAGAAAGCTTGGATTTTAGGGTTCAGGGAGCAGACAGAGGGCACAGACAGAGGGCACATCTCTGCATCACTGTTCCGGTGGGGGGGGGGGGGGGCAAGAGTTCCCGGGCCCCTTTTATGCTTCAAATACACAGCAAAAAGACAAAAACAACAACAAAAAAAAGTTTACAGGGATTGCTTTGGGAATTGTGGCATTCCCTGCAGGACAACACGGTGCTGCCCAGCTCCAGTGGGGAGTTGGAGGACGAGGCCATCCTTTTCAACAACAGAAACAAAAAGACTGAGACACGATGAGTTGGGAAGCTTGGAGCCACCGTTAGCACATTTGCTCACTTAAAAAAGTACAACAACAACAAAAAAAAAGGAAAACCCCGGAGCCTCTCGACTTCCAGCCGTTCCGACGTTAAAAGAAACGGCTTCTTCTCTTCGTTAACATTTCAAACCCAGGCGGCTCAACTCTCCCGACAAGTTGGGGTCGAACCAAACGCCGACTCCTGCGTCGCCCCAACGGGTCTCCACTTTCTCCCTTTAAACTTTAAACCGACGGAAGCGCCGCCGCGGACTCACCGCTCTCCGGCGCGCACGGACCCAAAACCCGTTAACGTGGAATCCGCGTCGCAAAACACAGACTCTGGAGCCTGGAACCAGCAGCAGCCCCCCCGACCGACCGACCGACCGACGTTACCTCTCAGCTGTCGAACGGAACCAAACTGCCCCGACGAACTTCCGCTGCTGCCGAGCGAACCCACCTTCTGCGCGCGCCTTAATTGCTCGACCAGGTTTTCCTAATTAGCGCGCGCTCGCTCGCTCGCTCGCTCGCTCTCTCACCGCCGTCTGCGTGCGTCCACCGCGTGCGAGGCAGCCTTCAGTCTGAACCCATTCAGCCCGCGCGCTGACCCCCCCCCCCCCGCCATGTGTCGGGGTCCCGAACAAGAGGACAAAAGAGAGGGATATGCGGTTCCTGCGGGCTCCTGCTCCTCCTCCTCCTCCACGTAACTCGGCCCCGTTCAGCAGGAGGAGGCCCCTCTCCTGAAACCTGAGCTCCAAGGCGCCGACTACCGTTCTTGCCCTCACGACAAAGGGACTATGGGAATCCTTTTGTGCATGTTATAACTCGAGGATGCACCATAGGGTCTCCTTGGGGACTTTGTGGGAATATTGTAGGCGACAGGAATCCCACGTGGCACAAGAAAGCCACCATGGCCTCGGTGCTGCAGGCCTGCACCTTGTTGTAGCACACAGGCGTGGTGTTTGGCTCCCAAGTGAAATAGAGCACAGACATGTCTGATAGTGGAATATGTGTGTGTGTGTGTGTGTATATATATATATATATATATATATTTTCAAATGCTGGTAAAGTTTAAAAGCACTGGAGAAACAGGCCCCTAATGTGGGTCAAGCCAAAGTAAACCTGGGCCCTGATGACGTCATGCTGGCATCATGAGGGTCACTTTCTAAGACTTTTTCGGGGGGAAAAGCTCCCCCAGAGCCACGGGAGACGACGAGTGCCACTTTAAAGTCCACCTGAGAGGATTTTTTAGGATCTGTTTACGGTCTCGTTTGTTGTTGGCCAAAAAGTACACTGAGTGCAGCAACACCATAATCGAATCATTCCTCTTTCCGCTGAGGACCCCGTGTTATCCCCCGGACCACAGTTTGGCAGAGCGCTGGCTTGACAGAGCACATGCGTGACTGCAGCTTTTAGAAGTGGAGGCCCACCATCCAAGAATTTAGTTGACTCGAGCGTTCAGCAAAACAACAGATTTCTTGCTGTCATGCACAGTGCAGCTGTAGTGCTCCTGATGCACCAGAAGACCCAGACTGTTTGGGGGAATCGGGGACCACCCCCCCCCCCCACCTTTTTATCCTCACATATTTGCAGACAGAAAGAATGAGCTCCTCGGTATCACGGGGGAGTCTCATTTCTTTCCTTTTCACTCGTGGCTTCTTGTAAGTATTTGCCTTATTTCTTCACCTTGGCACCTGGTAGCCATATTACATATCACTGAATTAGTGTGGCCGAGGGGTGAAAGGTGTGACAGTCAGGGAGGGAGGGGGCCAAACTAATCACGCCAGGATTATTTAAGCCGAAAAGGGGCGGGGTGAGTCACTCCTAGGGCTCTAAATTCCTTCCTCCACCCCTGCAGTGCACATATTCACTGCCTGAATGAGGCAGGACGCCCTGGTATGCACCACTTTTGATTTGTGCCCACCTGCAGGGCCTACAGCCCTTTCACACTGGTCATGCTTTGGTATCAGGCTCGATTGCTTATTTCCTCCCCTGACATAAAACATTTGTGACATGAACTCAGCATTGTTTTATGACTCACAGATTTTGTAAGGCCGAGTTTCTGGGGTCATTAATTTAACCGTATTTTAGGCCAAAAAACAAACGCATGCAGTATTCCCTCACTGGAAGTTTGTTCCTGGCAGGAAGGATGAGGCTCTGAAGCAGTATTTTAGTAGGAAAATACTTTTTTGGTTTTCTTTTTACATTTACAGAAAATAAACAACTAACGAGGATAATAAAACCTTGACATGCATTAATAGTAATGCCTAATTATATGGGCATTTAACAGTGAGACCCAGATGGTATATTCCATCCATAAAACACAATTAATGATGTACAATATACTTTCCCATTACCTCAGTTTTATGTACTTGCCGTCTTTACCTTCATGTAAACTATTTCTATTACTTTTTTAAGACATTCAGGGGGAAATAGCATTTATAGACACTTCTCCAACTCACCTCAAAAAGAGAAAATAAAAAAATGTAAAGAAAACACAGGCCGAGACATCTTTACTGTATGTAAATCACACGTTTCTTTGGTTTCAGTGATCAACTTCAGCAGTAATGTATCAATCCGAATGTGCTGTGCATTATGCTAGTTTTCGATCCCAACTCAAGCACATAATATACATATTGTTGACTTAAGTATGTGCTAAATGAAATCCTAAAATCCCAACAAGCTGTAACGCATGACTCCTCAATATGAAAGCTTTGTCAATTAGCTCCGCACACACCCTGCAAGTCCTTTTGGATTTGTTCACCGTGAAAGAGGTCCAATATGTCAACAGAAACACTAAACCTTTTCTTCTTTTATTAGGAGATTTTAGGGGTTCAAGCCTCTGAGGCAGCACGCATCCCTACCGGCGCGTCTTTAAGCATACACAGATCCATATCGGCTCCAGGGTTGATGTTCTGCACCTGGACTCCGACCTTCGTTTGCAGGGACACGAAATGGAAAGTGAACGAGAGAGTCGGCCACAAAACTAACTGTTCTGTTGTTTATTGTGCGAATCTGGTTCATGTGAAGAACCATTAAAACCAGGCTGCAGGAGGAAGCCATTTGTGTGTAAACCTGCTCCTGCTGACTGGTTCGGAGATCGGTCAGACACGTGTGCAATTGAAGGTGATCCAGGTCTCCAACGAGCATGTGCACAGCACATGTAGAGCTCCGGTGGCTAAAGAAATATTTACACTGTGAAATTGGTTAACATACCTTTACACAGCTGAGCCTGGACTCTTGACTGGGATTCGCTTAGAGGGGTGAGATTGGCAGTCTGGCGTTGGAAGTGGCAAAAAGAACGCCGTGTAACCAAATGACCACAAGATTTATCCAACAATCAAAACAGCCATGACTACTTCTTCTGCCGCTTTTAAATCGGAGCCAGCAATAATGTAGTGATTAAGCTGACCGAAAAAAGCAAAAATGGCTTGTGAAGACTGCAACTCTACAAGCTATTATTTAGCCCCAATGAAGGAATCGAACACTAAGTAAAAGTGAACCGTGGAAGCCGTTAAAATGAAGCCATGCAGATGTTTCTGCTGGTTGATATTAGAAGGTTAGAGTGCCTGCTATTTTCTGTTTGGTTTCGTGAACATTTAGTCACCTCGATATATCCTTGTTTACATCCTTGAAGCTGGGGGATTGACACCATTAGCTTCAAACAATTGCCGACATCTTCTATAATTAGAACATTATCAGACACATAAGTCAGGTTACAAAGACAGTACATAGATGGAAGGAACTGTGATGTCTCTGGTTAGGTCAGGGTAAGAGGTTATGATTAGTAGCGTAATATGAAGAAACCTTTGCCGCTCAAACACCGTAGCCACGATTCAGGTGAGGCTTGGGAGTAACAATAATTCAGAATTTGTTACATGAAACCACGCATTCTTTGGTTGATGTGGAGGACAATTTGTGGCGTCACTCTGCTATTTATGGGGGAAACAAGAGCGTGTTTTCTAAAGGACAGAAGTGACGCACAACACATTTTGTTGAAATGCATCCATGTGATCAGAGGTGGAATTAGGTTGCACAACATGCTCGTTTAGTATTTTCTGAACATTTCAAACACCTGGGAATTTTGACAATTACTACACAAGCACGACAATACTGGTGCAACGTTTAGGAACATTTATGAAAAGGAACACATTTTCGTTATGTTGCCTTAGAAGTTATTTTTCTCAATAATGTCAAGCGAACCACAACCGTAAGACTTTCCTGAGACATAGCTTTGCTCTCTTCAGGGAACCGCAGTGCCGTACTTGTGAGAAGTTCAGCAAAGTTTAAACGCTTTTGCTGGTTCAGATTCTGAAAAAGAAACCACACAAACAACAAAATAACACATTACTTTTATATTAGACAATTACACACACACAATACAGATCTTGTTTTTCCCGTGTTTATATAAAAATAATACTTTCTTTTTGCATGAACCCAGTGAACCCACAATGAAAAAATGCTAACAAAGAAATAAATTAAGTTATACTGGCAAATCTAAATTATCAGTGCTTTACTGCCTCTGTGCATGGTGAGAATAAATGTACTGGATAACATTTTGAGCCCATATATAAACTAAATGTACATGGGAATTTGGTTGAGATACTCTGTAATGTAAATCCACAGCACATAATGAATTATGATAGCGCCTGACAGACGTTTTCTCCAAACAGCTGACAATATGGGAAATAAACACAAATACACCCATTTTACAAATGAACACCTGTTCCCCAAGTTTCAAAGAAAATAACTTCTACTGTTTGTCTTTGAGAAGGTCACAGAATTTCTTCAGATTTGCACTCCTGGTATACTGTTCCGTACACATAACACCATGCAGAGACATCATAAGACCCTAATTGGGGGGTGAGAGGTAATCCTCCAGGACAGGGTCTTGAGCCATGGCCTCTCAGCCTCGTGTTGAGTGTGTGATGTCGCAACTCTCTGCACCCTAAGGCGGCGAGGAAGGACTTTTAGCTTAACAAGGGGTGGTGGACATATTTTAAGCTCAGCTCATTGCAATAACTAAAAAATTCCTGTTCCCAATTGAATGCTCTTTTAGTCCCCAAAATCTGCTCCATATTAGCTCGATGCTACAGTGAACTACAAGATGCATTAAGGTGCATTAAGGAAAACATGGCCGCCGCAAAGGAAACAAGGCACACTCCATTTCAGCTGTCGAAAGGTTCAGTGGGGTGGTATCTGGAGGGAAAAATTATGCAACCAGTGCTTTTACAGGCTTGTGCACCACATGAATGAGTGCAATCACTTCCAAGTTCTTGGCTTAAAAGACGATGAAAGTAACAAGCATAATGGGACCAGACTGAGTGCAGTCTGTGGGGAGAGAAAAGACAAAGTCGCTCACGCTCACTAAACATTTCCCAATACATTTCCCTACCAACACACAGATTCATGCTCACAGGAGCGCGCGCACACACACAGCTTGTAAGGTTTTTCTTTTTTCACGCCCTCCCACGTTATGCTGCTTTGTCTTACAGGCTTGTGTGCAGTTTTACTCCGAACATGGCCTCCCACTGTGCCCTGACCCAGGCCAGCAGACCCTGGAGGAGCTCAGAGCTCTCGGAGCGCACACACCACGTCTTCTCCTGTTTCACAGTCTGCAGGAGAAAAAACACAAATGTGAGAAACTGCGACAGTACCGCACCGGGCTGCTGCCGAATGAGTGTTTGCATGTATCAAAACTGATACCGCAGTTGTAAAAATCACCGAACACATACGTCACTTCTGTGTAGTAACAGGTCAACAAATTGCGTGGCCTTGTTTGCAGAGAGCAACAGCTGGAGGAATGCCTGTGTTTTTACAGTTCTATTCAGGAGCTCACCGCTGAGACAAAAGGCATGACGGAATAGAGAGGAAGATAATGGGATGACGCAAACATCCCACGCTGCATTTAACCCAAAACAGAAATACCCCATATACCACACGTCATATGCAAATACTCCTTTCTGCTCAGTTATTTATCTAGGTTTTTAAATGAATGAATACCCTATCCTTATGGTTTCTTTATCAGGGTTATATGCAGTTGCACATAACCTCAACAGTGATGGGTGGCAGCTGCACATGAATGTAGTACAGCAGAAGAAGCAGAGGCCAGTACCATGGCATCAAGGTGTGTTTGAAAGATTTCTTGCCAGACACCGTTGCGTACTAACCTCATCGTAAAGCTTAATATCAATCCTGCACTGATCCGAGGGCCACAGGTGGACTGCGCTCACGCAGCTGATTGGCAGAGTTTCTAAAACGGTGACGCTCCCGCTGCTCGGTTCTGTGTTTTCATTCACTGTCAGGTCGTTTGAGCTTTTCCTCCACTGGTGATCCTCTTGGAGCAGGTACAGGGTTTCCCGGGTTGCCAGGACTGTCAACGGGGTCCAAATATCCTCTGAAAGGACAAACATGAAAATATGAGTAGTTTCATGTTATTTAAATGGTCAAAGATGCACTCCATGTATGAAGTTTCCTGCTTTTTCCTTCACTGTTCAGAGCCACATGATTAGTAAACATTTCTCTCTCCGATTATGTAGTTTTGATAAAAAAAATAAAGCAGTTTTCAAGTGGCGATTTTAGCCTCCGATTGATCACGATAACTAACCGTTAAGAGTCAGTTACCCTAACAAAGTGCTGCTCTGCTACAAAGATGAGTTTTGGCGTTATATTTCAAGTCAGAAAGCTCCGACTTCAGGGGAGCAAGTGGAGGGAGTAAGGCAGATCTGGGCATGCTAAAATGATGGCCCTTGAAATTCCTCAGACGTGCACAGCTGCGTGTAGCCTGCAGCTACCTTGGCTTTAAATGTGCCTGCTGGAGCACAGCCAGCCAGGAACCCTGTAGCACCGGCACGCATGTGCAGACCGCATGCACACAAATACAGTCGCCTGTCACCAAGTCCAGTTAAGCCAACAAGATCTGCCTCATTTTATGGGAAAGGTTGTCAACATGAATCTTTTGACAGGCGCCTCATGTCAGCTGCTCTTCACAAATCACATCCTCTCTTCCATGTTTTCCTCTTCCTGCCATAATTCGGGTTTATCTTGAAGGAAATAAAGTCTTGTATCCATTTTGTTATTATTTCACCCACTTAGCATATTTTCCTGGCACTTCTTTTGTATTTCTAGCGTTGCTGGAACACAATGAGGGCTTTTATTGTGGTATTTACTCTTGGCTTTCTTCCTGCGGTTCAAAATTAATGTTTATGATCTAGCTTATTCTACTTTTCCTCCGGACTGCAAGCTACATGACCTTAATACAAATGAGGAATATCTTTAGCTGCATTTATACATAAACAGCAAAGCCAAAAAAGAAGAAGACAGTGGCGTCATATTAAGAAATTGCAGCACTCTTTGCATCCATACATGACAGTCTTGAAATGATGAAGACTCCGTAAGAACACAGGTGAAAGCAGATCCCCCTGCTGATTTTAGAGAGATATTTGGCAAAGAACAGATCCTAAATCCTAAAATGGGATTCATAATTAAGTTGTTTTGCAGAATGAGTAGATATTTTCACCTTGCAGGACAAACGCCAGAATGTAGAAGAACTGCAGCTGGCCATCTTCCACATCTGCCTGGATGTCTTCACACACTAGAGGCCTAACAGATCAAAAGATATAAAGGGCATTTACATTTGCATGCTTTAGCACTAAAATCTCCCATCACACCTAAACTGGCTGCTGTAGAAGCGCACGGTTTTCACAAAGATAAGAGGGTGCTGTGGTGGTTGGTGGCTGGCAGGTGCTACCAAGCTGTCTCACATGGAAGCACTTGGGTGAATTTCACAGTAAGTGTGAAGCAAAGGGGATAATTGACATAATAATAGCTGACACGACTTGGATTGTGAAACACTGTGTTCTGAGACTGTGGTTAGGTGCCTCCCAACACATGAAGGGTTTGCTTTGATTTGGTTCTGTTTTTTGGAACATTGAGCTGTAGGGTGTGTTGCTTACATGTTGGTAGCCGGATATACTGATGATAAAGGCTGGTCTTGGCATATGTCACAGACCATTTTAAATGACCTAATCCAAGCTAAAGAGAAATTGCAATTTATTTGATTTCTGCCAGTTGGATAAAGAATGTTTGCCAGGTTGTCCAAACTGCTACAAAGGCATATACACCATGTCTGTATAATTAAAATGTTAGATTATTCACAGCATGTTTTCTGCCCATTTTGCACAAAATGTTAGCCATTTTCCTCTCTGAAATAACACCTTCATTAAGATAACTGCATTCCTTTACAGTGAGAGCGCAGAGAAAGCTGCTATATTCTGTTTTAGGCAGAAAAGCTACTGGAGGGGACACGACATGACATGCTTCAGGATTTTTAGCGCAACACATGTTACAAATTAAGATGTGGTTTACCGGCTAATTAAGCGGTGCAGCTTTACAAAATAAAAGTCTAAAAGAAGCTGATTGTAATCAACTAAAGATGTGTCAGAAATGTGCCGCGTTACGACTTCTACCATAACTTACACCTTCCAACCACATAGAAATGTGCTCGCTATTTAGACCACATCTTTCAGCACATAAACAAATACAAGCAAAGATGGCTGCCATTTTCATTGGTTGCTTCACTCGGCAAAGTAGGTGTATACGGGCAGCTGTGTGGAACGTACCAGAGGTGGTGCTGAGGGTTGAGTCTAGTGGTGGAGATGGACTTCAGCTGGCTGTCGGATTTGTGAGCCATCTCGCGCACAATTCCTGAAGAAACCACAAAAATAGCACCCAAATCAAAAAGGTCCTGAAACAATTATCTGTGAAGTCATCTGGTCATGATTTATCTAGAAATGTTAAAAGGCAACTGGACTTGCTTTAGATTCTTGAAGATGTTAAAACATCAAAACAGTTGCATATTTCTGCAGGGTAAACATGCATCTATGTGGCAAATTGCCGTAATGAAAACATGTAAATGACAATTATGGAGTCAGAGAGAACAACACACTTCCTCTCACTTGTAAGAGGACACAGAAAAGGTATAGTAGCCTGAAAATGTCACACCCAAACATTCATGGAAAGATCTACATACAAAAGCCAACCTCAACCTGGGACTTTTGTAACTAGGATAAGAAAGCCAAAAGGTATCCAGTTGCAGGTGTATGGTTTCACCTCCGTAGAATCAGTGGGTGAGAAAATGTTGGGAACATAATGCGTTGGGTCACGCTTGCCTCAACAATACAGGGCAGAGAGGATATCTGCGGAGTGGCTTTGTTTGAATAAATGGACTTTAAAGATTTAAAAAGGGACACTGAGGAGGAGCGGGGAAGAAAGAGGACAATGATGGGTTAATAGAGGATGGAAATGACATGACAAAACAGACCCTGCCTTATCAATACCCTTCTTCTGAACAAGTTGCAAGAAACGAGTGTACCATCAGTATCATTTAGATCAAATTTAGGTAAGATCACACTACTATATATTCTACGTCAAGTTTTATTCTAACTTTTTTCCCCTTTTCATAGCTTTTCTTTGCTGGACTACAGGAACTATTTGATCATTGAATAAGCAAGTCTAGGAATCTGACCAAGTGTTGGAGTATAGCCAGATTTATAGGAGATAGGCATGTGCCATATCAGTTAAACTTCTCACAACTCATCACCAGGGGTCACAACTAGACATTCCTCTTCTTTCCCACTGCACCAACCGGCACCCTGAATATCTGGTTTAACTTAACCAGAAGTCTTGTTTTCATGTGTTTATTTCAACGCTGCGCTATAGCGAGTTGTTCCACACACTCTCTATGCACAGAAAGAAATGAACACCTGCCAGTACTGTAGTTGATACTTAACCATCCACTTTTGCACCAGAGCCCCTTTCCTAAAATTCATATTTGGTTGTTAAATCTGGTGACTTGTTAAAGGTTTATCAAACAGCGTTGCTGTTGGAAGAAAACCGGTAACACTCTTTGCCCTGTTCTCCGTCATGTCTCGGATGTTTTAAAATACAAAATGTCAGCCTTAATCAGATCCATATCTGTTTTCATCTTTTCTCTTTGAAAGCAAAACATTCTGTCAAAAGCCAGCAATGATTTCGGGTTTGCCTCCGAACAAAAAAAAAAAAAGTATATATTTTCAACAAAAATGACAGATGGCTCGATCACTTTCACGAAAATTCCTCCCACATTATTGGCAGAACATTTGCACGCATCGAGGAGAAACAGCGAGTGTCAGACTAACCCGAAATAAGATGAAATCACGTGTTTACATGGACAGCTTCAGCGAGGTTCCATCCAAAAATCCGAAATCGCGAGCCCGAGTAAGCCCAAGGTGACGGGCCGAGCGTGTTAACAACCAAGTCTGCAGCGGGCGGCCTTTGGTTAGTGCTCTGGTCTATGTCAGTATTCCTGCTTCCTGTTGTTTCACGTCCAGGCTCTTTGGCTGCCTCCGACACCAATGCCACTGATGATTTTCACATGAAATCAAATACCATACCACAACTTTGAGATGTTGGACAGCGCGACACGGCTAAAGATTAGATTTGGTCTCTCTCGCTACTCCTGAAAGCTGCGTTACGGTAATGCACCCATCGCGCTTACTAAATCTCCTACAACACGGTTTAACCACAACCATGAAAACTGACAGGAAGACAACATGGTCAGCAAACACAGAAGATCGCTAACTCCTTTCTGTCTCCTTGGGATGCAGAGTCCAGGGGCCTCTTGTTATCTCTCATGTTGTGTCAGACTTGCTTAGTTTCTGAGCTCCACAAAACTGTCCCAGTTATAACCACATCCTTTCTCCCTCTTCCAGCCAGCGGGTCCTTCGTCATTCCAGTTGTGGTTTTCGACTTTGTCCACATGATGGGAGCCAGCTTGGACGATAGACGGGGTTTGTTATGGTTAAGTTTTTCCGTACTTCTTCTGACAGAATATTACAACAGCTGTTTTTGGGATTAATTTGGCATTAGGAAAAGAGGCTTTGCCATGATGGCAACTTAGTTATCTTTGTCTTCAAGGATCAAAGCAAATATAAACATCACATACTTTATGTGTAGGTATTTGGCACTTAAACGCTGATATTGATAACAGGTTAGATTTTCATGCATCTTTTTTTTTTATTTTTGGAAGGATGCAACTGGAAGGTTGCAAACAAACAAAAAAACATTTGTGTTTTTCACTTGTCTGCTCTGCCTTGGACAATTTTGTGTGGCTCTTACTGAAATACAATACAACTTACAATCTGGAATCATTTTCAGCCACGAAGAATACAACACACTAAATGAGCGGTTTATAAATGTAGACAGAACGAAAGCGCTCTCAGAGGACAGAGGGGAAGCTAGAGAAAGAAAAGTACGTGTTGGAAAAAGTGAGAAACGTCTTTGATCAAAAATGTCATTTGAGGCTGGTCAGTGTGTTTTAGAGGGGACGTTCATCAATAGCCACATATTTCTGAGTGATTGCACTTTGGCCTTTATTAAACAGACTGACCCGTTTTCCTGGAACAATGTACAAAAGGCCTTGAAATAGTTAAGAGTTGATTACTCTTGGTGAATTCAAGTAAATTTGATTTTGTAAAGTCATACATGTCCATCGTAACTGTATATTGTCTATGATCTTTCATAACATTAATTGGATGTATTGTTGTAACAATGTTTTTAATTCTGACTTCTTGGCCAGCTCTTTTTTCAAAAATTGAATAAAGGAAAAAAAAAAATAGATTAATATAATTTCACTTTTTAAAAACAAAAAATATGAGATGCTAGAAGATCATATATGAAACAGTACTTCACTCCTAAAAATTACTTAGTTTAGGGGCTGGAGATTGTCAAATCCATTTTCCATATTTTTCCAGAACATTCCAGGCCCGAGCAGGAGCCCCCCTCTAATAAAATGTTTTCCTCTTAGCCGCCGGGTCTCCCTTGCAGACAAGTTGGTCTGGGCAGGATGTACTCAGTCTGCGTGAACCCAGTAGCAAAGCGGGACGGGGCAGAGGTTTGCATCCCATATGGTATAGTATTAGTTTGTGAGGGGAGCAGGTTTGGTTTCTGTGGCACAAAGCCAGCGAGAGGAACATGCCATTCCAATACAGACCACAGGGATCCAACAGTACTCTCAAAGCACCCTGCAGAAAGTGCTGAAAGCAGTGAATCCAGTAAATACAGAACAGCAGGGTCAGTGAGTTTCCCTCTCTGACTATATTCAGAAAATAAAAATTCTTGTATTTGGCTGCGTTTCCTTTTACCTGTCAAGAGGCCAAAGAAGCGTTTGCAGCGCAAACTGTCCCTCACAAGGAGGGAGTAGGCCACGCCCCCGTCTCCAAACTCCATGTGGATGCTCTGAGAGCCTAGCCCCACCTCCAGGTAGCTGAGTTCCATAATTGGGTGGCTGTCTGTCTTCTGCAGCCAATCAGAGAGCTGGCCTCTGCTGGGAGGAAACGACATTAGGTATAAGAAAGTGCAGAAAATGTACGGTCACAGTGTGACGGATGGTTTACTTGATCTCTCACACTTGAGGGTGTGGCTGCCAGAACAACATTTTAAAAATGTGTTGTTAAAGGAAGCGTTTACTAAGTACAATCATGGTAATAACTTACGTAATGCCTCATTTTTCAAGGATTAAGACATAAGGTCAAAATAATAGTCTGGTTTCTTGCACAGTGCCAAACGCAAGGGAAGTCGGTGGCTATGGTCTAGATCACAATAACAGAGTAATTTTAGAGCCATCTCAGCACGAGCTCACGTCTGAGAAAACCAGATCTTGTTCTGATGAGAGTAAGTGAAAGTGGCTAAAACCAGCAGACGGAGAAAAGACTGCACCATCCGCAGACACTGCGAGGTCAATGTGTTCTCAAGATGTGACCCAGAAACCTGTGCAGGTTGTGCAATATACTCCACATCCTAAACTCAAGGGTGTGGAAATACACACCAGCTTTAAAAGTCATAATTGTTACCTGCAGTGTGGCGCCCTCTTTTGCATCACACACCAGCAGGACATGATTACTCCTTTGATAAAGTGGAACGTGTTGCGTCAGTATCTCACGGAAGTTATCTTTAAGAATTCCACTTTATTCCTTTATTTGATGTTTTTTTCTGCTTCCTTTCTGGCAGTATGCTCTTGGTGACACCTAGAAGTTGCAACAATTTTCCACTTAGTCTGAAACTTATTACATCTTTCCGAAATATTACATGTTACATGTGCACTCTGTGGTACCTGTTGCATTGCATCCTGTGATGCTCTTCCTGAGTTTTCCCCCATTAAAAAAGGTTATTTGTGGAGGTGTTCTTTCTACGACTGTAGGGTCTAACCATGGAAGATGTTGTATATTGTAGGGATTTTAAAGCCCACCGAAAAACGCCGTGATTTTGAGCTATATAAATGACAGAATTTGATAGAAAATGTAATTTTTTAGGATACTTTTTACAGCATTTTTTCTTTTTCCTCTCCTTTAAAGCACAACAATGCATATATTAATTAATATGCATATCATATTTAATACTGAAATAATGCAATTAATTATGCAGAATAAACAATCCAAAATAAATTTGCAAACTCTTTGTGCAATAATGTCGTAGCGTACGTTCTGTATTCTAGAAAGTCGCTCTACTCACTGGGTTTCTGATGTCATTTCCAAGAAATAGATTCGCTGGTTTGACACCACCAACAGAGAGGGAACCTCCCCTGGCTCCCCACATTTCACAGCAGACATCTGAAGGCACACAGGAAAAAGGGACACATGACAGAAAGCAGCAAAACGCTCATTGTCTGTAACGGACATTTTCTCAAAAATAATAAAAATGATTTCACAAGTGCTGCTCTCACCTGTGAATGTTGTTACAGCACAATAATGAGCATCACAGGTCTATTAATTCAGTACTAGAATTTTACTAACCATATACTTAGCTGACACCAGTTTTTTGTTTTTCACAAGCCCTTTAGGAGTTTAAAAATCAAACCTCTACACTAGGGTCTTGCTTAATTTCCTAGTAAAAGCACAAATGAAACAGCGAGCACCCCTGTCACTGGATAAATAAACATAACTAAGATGAATGAAGCGGGATCTCCTGTGTTCAAGCTGTGGTTTGCTCTGTCCCGTTTCGCTCTTTGCTCCTCGTCCAGGTGTCTGGCAGAGGGAAGCAATAGCCTGCTGAGTTGAAGAGCTCCCAGGGTGCATTGCATATTAAAAGAGGTCTCAGAGAACGCTGAGTGACAGCGGGGGAGAGGCACAAAACTAGTCAAAGAAGCTACAAAAAGAAGAATATCGAGGTTGAATGGGCTCCCGGGAGATTTACTGACTGCGTTCATCTCAGCTGACTGAGATGAAACCGCAGCTGAAGCGCTGTAGGTCTTAAACTTGTCACCACCTATTAAGATGGAATCTTTTAGCCATGACGGGGATATTTTAGAGGACTTTTTAAAACCGCAATCACAAAAGAAACAATAACAGCTACATAAAAACATTGTACTGCTAAATCTGAGTGATCAGTCACAGGCCCACGGTCACTGGCAAAATCCTGCTGACAGTTTCCTGACTTAATATTAGGCTCCAGTAAATATTTAAAGGCCAATCTGCTTCTTACTGTGGGTGATGGAGTCCTCCATGAACACATTGTTTTGGTAGAGATTTGGTTATTTCACATGAGAGACTTTTTGTCCTTGCTTTTTTAAATAAAGCAGGGTTCAGCTGGAAAAAGTGACGTCACATATTTCCATGCTTAGCTTATCTTAGCTTAGTTTAAAGGATGGAAACAGCAGGAAACAGCTACCCTGGCTGTGACCAAAGGTAACAGAAAAAAAAAATCTGCCTACCAGCACCTCTAAAGCTCACTAATTACCACGTTTGCTTGTTTGTTTAATCTGCAGAAAATCATCTGTAAGAAAGACAATTTGTGGTTTTATTGAGGGATATCTGTCAAATGATTCCTTTAACTTAGAATATTCATGACTACAATCAATGTTATAGAGAAATAAGTGAGACTGGAAAAGGGTGTATTATTGTGCCTTACTCTTACATACCTTGAGGAAAGAGTGAAGCTCCTCTTCCTCCTCAAAGACCTCCACATCAAGGAAAAGCTGCAGCCGATGGTCCACTGCCTCATAGTCCTCAGAAAGTAGGTCCAAATCCTCTACAGACACATGGACAGATGGTCAGCCTTAAAATCACTCAGAGTCAATAAATTTCTTTTGATCTGCTTCATTTAATCCCTCAAATGATATCTTGTGTCAATAGTTAAGCCAGTTTCCTGGCAGCAATGTGAATACATACATATTCCTTTCCTTTTCGTGAAACCGTTGTCAGATTTCCCGCAGCCAACAATCTCATGCAGAAAGGCATTTAAGAGCAATAAATTCACCAATGAACAGCGATGGAGGCCGTTTGAACGCTGATTAATCGTTGCAGCGTGCGGACCTGCGGAGGCCAAAACAAACCCAACGCCTCTCATTTGAAGAGAGTGCTAACAGAGATCAGACTAAAAATGCCTTTGAACCTTCAGAGGACGCTCTTTGTAGAGGTGAAAAGTGTACGCATGCACACACACAGGTTGATGTGCCTTTAGAGACAAAGCACTACTTCAGAAAGAAGAAAATGAGGGCTCTGCTCCACAACAATGGGTGCACTGTGTCACCACACACAACTCTATTCAGTGTCAGTGTTTATGGATGAGTATGAGTTGTCTCCAGTGTGAGACTAGGGTTTCAGGAGGACAGATTACTTGGTATTGGCAGTGCAACTTTAGTATTACACAAAAAAAAAAAAAAAAATGAAAGGATACAGGAAAGCTATTATTACGACTCAGCCCTCCCCTCTCTTAGTCTTTCATTCCTCTCCCATCACTTCCAGTAATGATTCCAATCTGTCTTGTTGCACCGTTACCATGTGGTTCATCAAAAAATGGCAGACAGATGTGTGTGTGTGTGTGTGGGGGGGATCACATGATGCCACAGGGATACAGAGCGCTCCGATGCATTTCTGCACCGCACAATTCAAATCCAGATCCAAAAACTTCCCATCTCTGTTCACTTCCAATTAAGACTTAAATATATCTCTAGGAACGGCAATGAAGCTGACGTAAACAGTTTATACCACATGCCACAGTTGATGTGTTTTACAATGACCATATGAACTGTACAATTCAAATCAAGTAATACGATTCCACTTATATTTTACTGCCGTTTGGGCTTGCCTCCAATAAACAGTCCTGCCAAAATCACAATGTTATTTTGGATGTAGAAAGTGTACGACTGACAGGATCTGTCTATGAATCTAATCCATTAACCGTTTCAGTTGTCAGTTTGTTGGAATGTGAGGATTTGTGCCTTTCTTCCTTTTATAGCACTGGAAATGAAAAGCCCTGGGTTTTGGACAACGCGATAGGCTCTCAGATACTGTTTTGGGGATTATATATTAATTTTATTTTGCATTTTACACTGGGTCAACCTTGTCAAAAAAAAAAAAAAAAATACATTACTTTGAACTGTAACAAATTTCCAGAGCAGCACTTTTATTTTGAAGTACTATTTCCTGCTTCCTAGCAAAATCCTGTCTTCTCTTCATATGCACTTTTTTGTTTTTATATCTAGCCTATTTACATGTGGTGCTGTAAGAATTGCTTTAAGTAGACCTAATTACTTAATTCAATGAATTATTATTGAAGGGCAGCACTGTCTCCTCACCGTAGGCAGAATTTTGCAGTTTTGAACCACTGCACTAAACGATTAGTTGTAAAATACTAAATCATTAGTTGCAGCCCTAAAAAACAGGCATCACCAAATTACATTGAAGACTTTTTATGACATTTATAATACCACATAGATTGCAATTTAATACCTGATATAATTAATTAAATGAATGCAACCTGGACTTATAAGCGGAAGAGAATGGATGGATGGATGGATGAACCAAAAGTATGGTAAAAACTTAAGACTTTTTAATATATCATCCTGGATTTGTGAGGAAATGGAATAAAATGTTTTTTAAGACATTTCAAGACCTGCAGATACCCGGGAGAAAAAAAAAAAAGTAACAAAAAGTGTTGACAGAGTACAAACCCACCATTCGGGGTGGATCTTCCTGCAGGTTGGGCTTGGATTTCAGGTGGTGTAGCATCTAGAGAGGTGTAGTGGTAGCTCCCAACCAGATCCTCTTTACTTTGGTACTCTGTTTTATAGGAGAGGCTGGAGGTATCACCCTGACCATCCCCAATGAAGAAGGAGCTTCCCTGTGCAGTGACGAAGGTCGGATCTTCTGTTATGGTGGCAGCTTCAATGATAGGGCTGCTGCTAATACTGGCATCTGTGTAATCATCCTGCTGTGATAAAGATGAAATGTGGAAGTGAGGAGATGGTAGTTGAGCAGTTTTGAAAATAAAAGACTGCAACAGGGAAAACAGACAGAGGAGAACAGAGGAGAAAGTGTTTTAATGCTCAGAAAGACCTTATTGGCACTCCGAGTGCTCTGGGTTACATCCAGAGGATCATCCTCACTGTCCAGCCTCGATGAGCAATGGATGGGCACACAGCTGCTGGGAGTTGACTGGCTGGCCAGCTGGACCACATGATCGCTACCACATTCTGGACAAATATTACCCTTTCCTGAAATAAAAAGAAAGAAATTTACTTGCCAGTGTTTACAGAAAGGGACATGGTATATATATAGGTGGCATATTTCTTTCATTTAAAAATAGAAAAGCAAGTGGTTACTCTTATTACTATACTGTGTGTGAAACTATAAAAAAGGGTGTTTACTCAAGAACATGACAGAACAGCTTAATGATTGTGGCAACAGAAAGACCTGTAAGGCAAGGAAATGGGACAGGAAAAATACATGCCTTCATTCCTAACAAGTTTCATATGAGGAAGAAACGTTTTTGTGTGTGTGTGTGTGTGTGTGTGTGTGTGTCTGCAGGGCATGCATTTGTTATCCACAGGCAAACAAATGTCTTAGTTCAGACACGCGCACATGAAAATGGGTATTTATTGCCTGACATGTCATCGGAGCAGCAGACTGAGCACACAAACAAAAGGAGCATGGTTCCAAGAAATCCCCAAAACATCTGTCGAACAAAGCCTGCGCGCCGTCTCTGCGTGCCGGAGCAGGTCTTAATGTCAGGTCTGGTGAAAATGCAGGGAGGTGGCTGCTGGAGTGAAGGGTGCTATCTGTCTGCGGCTGATTATAGAGGTGGGAACTCAGCGGATCGAGCCTGCATGGCAATCACAGGGAAGAGATAACTCCTGGGATGCTTCGCTGGAGCCCATCTGAAACCAAGAGTTTGTTTTGGGAAAATATGCAGCCATGTGTAGACTACCAATGGGAGCCCGATAGTTGAGGAGGAGTCATGAAGTGCTTTGACTTCAAATGATAAACTTTTTTGTCTTTGTGTGATTGTGACAATGTGCCCGGTGAAACGTGTGACCTCCTTTTTGTGTCTTTTTCACAGACCCAGCTGACTTTGACTGAATAAGTGCAAAAGTAGTGGTTTCAGTGGAGAAAATTTAAATGCATGCAGCGCTTTTCGTTTTTTAGGATGAGTATGTGAGGCTGAGCATGACTCATCTGAGACTGTGCGTGACTCCGTATGAGGGATGAATCAGAAAAAGGCTTTTCAGAGTTGAGGCTGTGGTGTGTGTGCGTGTGGGATTATTTGGCTTCTAAAGACGACAGATTCAGATATATACTAAAGCCAAACATCACATTGCTTGGGCAACGTTTTCACCTATGAACTGTGCTTAAAAGGGCTTTTTTTTTTTTTACAGGTTTTATTCTATTTCTAGATGCCTTTAACATCTGGTCAGTGACAACAAATCAAGAGCTGATGGATTGCTACACTCTAAACTGTTTTCTATTCGCGCACGTGTCCCTGTCTTGTATTTGCCGTTTGTTTAAAATGTAATTTTTCCGCTGAGCAATAGGCACTGATCGCGCCAAATAAACACAGGAGACGAAAACAAAGAAGGGAAATGAAAAATTGACTTTCACAAATCTCTGAAAACACAGAGAAACGTGTTACGCTACAAATAAAGATGCATTATACGCATATAACATAAGCTTTAACATAAGTGCTGCTTGAAGGCCACTGTAGATGTCTCTGTTATCACTCTCACCTCTGCTTTCATCATCACATTCTGCCTCCGTCAGCTCCTCCCCGTCCGGTTCCTCCGCACCTTTTGGTAGCGTCGCATCCCCTCTCCTCCTCCTTCCCCCAGCCTCCTCCTCCTCCCTACCATCCTCTCCCTGAAGCGTGAAGTCCGCCCTGCAGCGAAGGCACTGCAGGCGAACGCAGCTGGGACGGAGATCAGAGTGGCGCCGCTGGTTTTCCTCCGCCACATGTGACAGCACATCAGTCAGAGCCTAGTCAGCAAAAAGCATTGTTTTAGATTGTAATAGTCTGCACAGTGGCCAATTTAAAAAGGCAACAGAACTGAGCTACCGGCACAGAAAACAAGCTCGTCAGCTGTCAGCTGCTCATCTGATATGCAAGCTTCCTCTTTTCCCTACTGATGTCATATTTTGGTCATGACAAAAAGTCCTGTGTGGCCAGTACAAAATGCACAGAAAGCTATTTGCATGTTCAAATCTTTGCAGCTGCAGAATAGGAACTATAGGACCTATACTGAGCTTCTCAGGGGGCCAAAAAAATAAAAAATAAATCACTAGAGCTCAAAGATAATTTGACGGGATAAATCATAGCTAGTACTGTAGGACAGAATGTGTGAGTGCGTCTGTAAACACTAGGACAATTTGTCCTGTGCCACTAGCAGCTATGGAAGAGTTCAACGTGTTCCTGACTGCTCACCACAAATCTGAAGAAAAAAAGAAAAGAATCACATAATGGAATTGGCACCGACTCGCTACGTTAAAATTATTTTTGGAACAGAGTTGATGTTGCACAATGTGAGAAGACCAAAGTTATAAATAAGGCAGTAAACATGGTACAGAGTGTGCTGCTGGCTGCAGACGTCACATTCCAAAACAAGGGTAACGGTGCAGGGCAGCCTGTGATTAAGACCAGGCTCGTACAGGACGTCAGGAAGTCAGTGGGTGGGCGTTCATTTCACTCATTTAGGTGTATTTGCATTGCTTCACTGGATGTGCCTTGCATGTCATGCTTATCAAGCATGCGTGTGCATAGACAAAAATCTCTGGGTTTAGACTCTTTTTCAAGAGTGTGACCTTGTGTGTCAACGTTCAAGGTTCATGTACTTAACAGTATATCTTTACAAAACACAAGTTATCCAATATTTCTTCTGACAGGAATCAAATACTTCCTGGACAAAAGGACTCAATAGTGTGTGTGCATGAATTTCAGTGTGTGTGTGTGTGTTAATAACCTGCAGTGCTTGCTGTGGGTCATCATCAAGGAGGACGTAGCGTCTCATCCTTTTCTCCCTGCTGATGTAGTCGAACTGAAGCTCCACAGCTGGAAGCATCTCTTCCGTCTCCTGAGAGAGCAAAAGAAACCCAAATTGACAGCTCGTTGAAACATTTTTCTTTGTTCTTCATGCCCTAAGAGCTGAGAGATATGATTGAAATCAATATCACAATGTGAATGCAATGAACTGTGTTTCACTGTGTCGCATCTAATCTGGGTAAAAAAAAATAAATTTAAAAAAACCACGGGACAAATGAACATTTGTGATTATTTTGTTCACATCATCCTCTTAATTCAAATAGATTGATTAAAAGACATCTCAGTTTCTCCTAAACTCTAGAACCTCACAAGTCATTTTCCACCCTTCCATCTCTTTCTCCATCCCTCCCCTTCCTCCTCTCACCTCTCGGGTCCATGCAGCCTCTCTGGTCTCCACCCGAGCCAGGCTACCCAGCTCCAGCCGGCATCTCTCCTTGCCGCGCTGCACGTCCACCTCCAGCACCAGGTCCTGTTTGATGCACAGGAACACCTCCCTCCTCCTCCTACTCTTCTCCTCCTCCTGGCCCTCGGCATCGTCTTCCTCTTTGTCAGATAGGACACCCACAAGTAGGGGGTGACACAGGTCCACTAACAAGAAAGAAAAAAAAGAGAAGAAAGGAGATCAGAAGAAGAGGAGAACCTTGAAACCTTGAAAGCAATTTCCTCAGAAGAGTGCAAATATATGGGTAATGTTTGTCTCCTTGTGTTGTCGTCATAAAGAATTTTGATCCTTTTTGACTACCCCACCTCCCAGATCCTCCTCCTCTTCTTCTTCTTCTTCTTCTTCCTCCTCCTTGGTGTGTACGCTCTCCCCTCTAGCCGACCTTTGGGAGTCTGGACTTGGTTCAGGTGAGTTCACCACTCCCTGGCTCACCACCGGGCCATCCACCATGCTGTCGTCCAAGGTGGACTGCTGAGAGCTGTGACAGGGCCACTGTAGGGTAGACTCTGTTTCCTGGTCTGCATCCGCCTCGGACATCTCCAACCTGGGCTCTGATGAGTGGAGTGGTGGGGGGAGGACATCTGGGACTTCCAGGTAAGGTGGGGGCAGCTGATGCACAGGGCTGGTGGATGGAAATGGGGTGATGTTGAGGCCATTGGGGAGGGGTTGCCGGTGAGGAGTTGAGTGGTTGGCGTTGACAGCGGTGCTCATGGTAGATGGGGAAGCTCCATCTAGATGATGTTGGTACCTCAGCCAATCCTCACCAATCTGATCTCTGAAGCTGGACATGCGCTCGATTTCCTGCTGGTGGGGAAGGACAATGCCTAGTGGAGAAATAATAACCCTATCAACATGTACGTTTAAGATGTTTTTCTAGCAGCTGAAGAAGCTTTAATCTTGGTCACCAACATTACAAGCTCATAGTAGTTCAAACTACATGTGGAGAACAATAAATGGTCAGAGAGAAAAGGGGTGTGAATTTAGATATTTGGTGCGATATTATACAAATATAGAATCACATTGGAAAGACGCGTTTTAAAAAACCCACCCTGCGTGGAGGAACGCAGTCTGGGCTCGTAATCTGTATCACTGGGCTCGGAGATGCTGGCCCTCCGCACTTTCACCTTACTCTGAAGCACACAATGGTTTGAAACAAGAAAGAAGCATTCAATTTGTCAGATTCACCAGTCTAGATAGATCAGTAAAGAATAAGGATTTCTGACTGTTTTATAAAATTTTAAATGACTTGTGGAGAAGATTTAGTTACAAGGGCAGGGGGATTTTAAGCACTAGCTTTCTCACCCTGGACTTCTTCTTCCGAATGTGTGAGACTCCCACTTCTCCCACTGACATGCTGTCACTAAGCTCCCCAGCACCACTGGACACTTCCTGGGTGCTGCGTTCCAGTGGCATGGCAACTGGAGGAGACGTCTGCACTTGGACGATCAGCTGGCCTGGTTTTGGCAGAACCTGCAGAAGAGAGTGGTCTGATATTAGGGAACTATTAACTATGATACATATATATAAAAATGTATTATCACTTTAATATCTTTCTGCAACATACTGTACATGCATGTATAAATGTATGCTAATAATTCACTCATACAATTCACCATTACATTTTATTACAGAGAAACGTCAGGTTTCAGTATCACACTCAGCATTGAAAAAACCCCCACTAACTTTCAAAGGAACTTACTGATAACTCCGATGAGGACAGCGGCGTTCCATCAAGTTTGAGCTGGAAAGAAACAAAAAGAGGAACATTGATTATGTGAAACAAACAAACGCCAGTAGTCAAACCTTTGTGACATTTGTTGATACAAAGCTGTAATAAACTATGTTTTTAAGATCACAGCCTACTTTGAAAACTAACCTGAGCTCCCCCCCGCCCCATTTGTATTGCATGTTTTTAGACCAGGACCTAATGTCCATGCAGGATGCTTTTATATTTTGTGGGGTTCTTTTATGCTTTAAGTTTGAAAAACGGTAAACACGTCTAGCCGTAATTTTTACTCACTCTAAGGTTTACAGCCTTTGGGGAGAGGTGTCGGACGGCGCAGTTGCGGTGGGTCTTCTGGAAGTACAGCGGGTTTCCTTTCAGGTTCAGCTAAAAGAAGATATTACATTTTACAGTGCGTTGGCCCCACGAGTACCTAAAGAAAATAAACATGTCCACTAAATGATATACTGGAGCTTTTGTGTGTGCGGGTGTTTCCATTACGGTGTTGAGGCAGTGCAGCAGGGAGAGGGGAGCCAGCTGGGAGTGCTCCAACAGGAGGTTGTAGGCCAGGTCTAAATGCTGGAGTGAAGACAACTGCTCAACACCTGTTTGATCAGACAGCACGGCAATGCAGGAAAAGAATCAAGAAATCAATACAGTATAAACGCATGTGCATACATGAAACATGCAGCTCAAATATCTAATTTGGGTATCGTGCTTTTCTTCCCTCCCAGCCAAGCAGACATGATGAACAAGTTTAAGGTTATCTACTGTGTCACTGTGTGATGATAAACAATATCCAAAACTAACAGAAGGAGTTAGGAGGTGGAGGTTACTGTCAGATAAGGTTTTTTGAGTTTATGTATCTGCACAGTATCAGCTATGTACTGTATGTACATGCATGTATAAGCTTTAGGTTTCTCCAGTTATTGTTTTTGTTTTCATTGGCTCACTCCTCTCTAAGCTCTTTGAATGGATTGGCTGACCAGAGACTGATTGTCTGACAAACAAGATAAGTAACCCCGCGACTGTCTACCATTTATAGTTTCCAGTTCATTATTCCTGAGGTTGAGTGTGAGGAGTTTGGCCCTGGCACTCAGGCCCAGCGTTGGCGCCATCTGCAGGCAGTTGTAGCCCAGGTTCAAGTGTTGAAGTTCACTCAAGGGCTGAGAGAAAGAAAAAAGGAAATAAAGACATAGATAGGAGCAGAACAAAGGGCTGTCACAAGCAGGAAAAGAGGAGAATGTATTTTTTTTTTATATAAAGTTTAATTTAAATAAACAGAAACCTTTAGAAATTCAGCACAATCCTGAATCTTGTTATGGCTTAAATCTAAAGACTTCAGGACATTCAGTAAACTCTATGAAAGAGAGAGAAAATTGGGGGTCAGGTGAAGATATGACGATAACATCAGCTAGTAAGTGAGTAATTATCTGTGTGTGTGTTTGTCTCACAAGTGACTGGTCAAGGCAGACAATGGAGTTGTAGCTAAAGTTGAGGGTGTGCAGTTCCAGCCAAGGCAGCGCAGAGCTCAGGTCCCCTCCACACAGGGAAAGCAGCTCCTAAACAAACAAACAGACACATATAACACTTAACCTTTGACTCTCAGCTATAGACACACATTCCAAACATACACTCAGTGACTCGTCCTGACAAATGTACAGCAGAGGGGAGTACCTCCAGGGAGCTGAGGCTCTTTGAACAGATAAAGACCTCCAACTGGGAGTAAACTCCTCTAAGTCCCTCTAGACAATGTGGAGGGACTCGCTTCAGCTGGTAAGGGAGAAAGACAAAAAGAAATGTATAAAGCTTGTGTTTTTAAAACAGATTGAACTGAAAAAGGTTTAGAGATGGGGACTGAGGAAGAAGAAGGGACGGAATAAAAAAAGATTGAGGAAAAGACTCTACCTCCAAACACTTCAAAGACTTGAATGGGAAGACTTTCACCACAGACTGAAGTCTTGACCCTGCCGGGTTGATGAGCTGTGTTTAAAAATGAAGACATGCAACAGGTAATAAATTAAAACTCCAGCAGGGGTAGAGGTAAAAATACATGTTAGCAACTGTCACCACTTTGCACATCTGCCAAAAAATACACACTTCCTTGCAAAGATAAGAAGTGCATGAGGGCTCAGGATAAGATAATAAAATAAACACATTTCATTCAATTTTCAGGCATTGATTTAGTCATGTTTGGATGCAAATGCTGTCAGTCACACAGCCAGCGGTGGAAGAAAATCCTGACCCCAGTGCATCGACATCATACAAACACAAAATTGTCTCTAAGATGCAAAAATAGGTCCACCTGGCCCACTGTTAGGGGTCCAAGCTCACCTTGAGGGAGATGGTCTTCTGCAGGACGTCAAACAGGAACTGCAGCTGTAGCAGGGAAGCAGTGTCGGCAGGGTGGGAGGGCAGCGCAAGGAACCCATGCTGCTGGCTCCGGGACAGCAAGTACTGTTCAAACAGCCTGGTGAGCTGCTGCAAGCTGGCCGCAGGCAGGGTTAGCGTGCTGCTGCCATCCAGCACCAAGTCACCTGGAGGTCGGATACAACAAGTGTTCAGCTTAAATCAAACTAGTGGACAGGTGTGTAGGAAAATGACACCATGTGAAGAAAAAGGCAACCGGACATGGCTCTAATGAAGTCAGTGGGGAAATTCAGCACAGTTTAGTATGCTTTTAAAATGTACACGACAAGCAAAGACGGAATCAGCTACTTAGCGGAGGCTAATATATACAGAGTGCCGAACGTGCAATAACTGCTACCTACCTGGAATATTATCACATTCAAGTCACGAGGCTGGCAAATAACTGAGCTCCGACAGGTGTCACTGGACTGAATGTTGGGGACATCAACATCAAACCCACCCTTTAATTTCATTCACATATGAGTTGTGCATATATATCAGATTAAAAACCCACTGACAGCAGAGCACCCTGCTATTGTTTTGGTTCAACTGTGCAGGGTGAAGTGCAGCCATTAGTACACTTATGTGGCACAAACGGATGTGGAGGTTAAGACACTGTGTGTGTGTGTGTGTGTGTGTGTGTGTGTGTGTGTAACATACCATCATTTCGCAGGAGTGTGGCCAAGCTCTGCACAAGGGACGACTGGCCACTGTGAGATGCAGCCATCCTGAAAACGTTGCAAACCGACGCACAATGTTAGCACAACATATCAAAAGAAATGAAATAAGAAAAAAAAAGTCCCACTTAAGCTGCAAATATACAACCGTGACATAACATTATTTGCGTGTTATTGTAATTCGTGTCGACACATTTGCAAGCGCTGGCGAACATTAGCATTCAAAGCTAATGGTCTCACTGCGGCTAACGCCAGCTCGGCTAACGTGAACTAGCTCCCCGGTTTCCTGGTAGCTGCGCGAAGAACGACGTACCTGTGCAGTGACGGCCAACAAGTGGGGGGCTCACATAAAGCTTTACGTCGAGGGGTCGATATTATGGCATGTTGTCGTCTTGCACATGACGAAAAGAAGACGTTGTGTTGATTTCACACTGCAGCGAGTCCACAGTTATGTTGACATTGTTCAATCACATGACAAACTGCCTAAAGCCTCTACGGTGGCCCCATTATACCAAAACGCATAGTCGCTCATAGTAAGTCGCAACCGCTCCCTTTCCCATGCTGTCATTTAAAATATAATATAAAATATTAATATATAATATTATATGTAAACATTTTTATATAAGTATAAAATTTTATATAAATATATATTTTTCTGTTTTCATTGCTGCCTATATTACAGCTTCAATATCCTCTGTTGGAAACAGACAAAGAGGAGATAATATCAGACATTTTAAGTTGTTCTTCCACTCATGACTCAACATAACTGCTTGACAAATGCTGCCTCATGTTAGATGTATGCCTGCAATATTTGCATTAAATGTCAAATTTTAATAGTGGCTAAATCTCAAAATCACCCTAAATTAGGGCATTTCTGTGTTGCTTTTTCTACAGGGGGCCACTGGGTGGCGCACTCTAGAAAGGATCTAGACAACACATGACTAAATGAAAACGTCAAATTGTGTCCTCGCTACAACCAGTCAAGACACTGAATCCGTCCAACCATTGATACCTTTGAAAAGCGAGCACCTGCACCATGCATGGGTGATTTACATAACAGTATTTTGTTCTTTTATGCAAGCCTGAAGCAAACATTAGGTATATGTTTCAACCCTAAAGCCAGACAAAGCATTTCAAATCTTGAATGGACTCAATAGTAATAGAGTAGACCTTTTGTGCTTCGTGAGACACAAGCAGTAAGGCACAGGCTTCGTGGTGGCGGAGGTTTTAATAAATGCCAACTGTCAAATTTACCAACCTGAGTCTCAGACCACATCTGCCTGTTGGTCAAACCATATCCGAGTAATAGCACCAATAAAAGACAGAGCAGGGTAGCTGGTTCGCCAAGAAGTGTGCGTGTATGCTTACGTTGCAAGGCTCCACATAGTGTACTGACGTCTGGAAACAGATTAAACCAAGTCTGATTTCAATGTGTGCTGCAAATAGGAAAACACATATTATGCAAAACAGTAAACAAGTTGGTTTGTAAAACGTCTTGTTTCATGTATGACACACAGCAGAAAGACAGTTGTGTGGCCTGAAATGCCCACTAGATGCTATTGCTTAGAAGGTATCAACTTTGAAACAGGAAAAACAGTAATGTCAGTGTGTAGTGTAATGCCGACATCAGCATATAACCAGGCTGAGAGCTTCGACTGGACTCTAAAACTGTAACACATTAGGCGAGCGGTTGTCAGCAGGTCTTTATTTTGTTTCACTGGGGAATATATAACGTTGTGGCTCCATAACAGATACTTTACAAAGATTTGCATGACCAAATAAAGCAAGAACTTTCCTAATTTGCACATGCATCACGTGTTGCTAGGCAGCAAACAAAAACACTCACACTTGGGCACACACACACACACTTGCATACAAAAAAACACACACACACACACACACACAAGCATTTTTCCATTTGGGACTTGTGATGTGAACATTTCCATGTAAGGATTTATGTAGTGTAATTTGGTAAACATTTCCATTCAGTGAGATGTTGCACATTGCACCAGTTGCTTAACTGTGCATGCATGAAAGCTAGTTGTGACAGTCCTCTTACCCATGTGAACTCTCATTCATGCAGTATTGTGTTCCCATACAAACTGTTTATTTACAACATTTTACTTTGGGATATTAACACATAATTCAAATGTTAGGCTGCTGTAACTGTGACCTGTATAACTTACCTTTATACAGGCAAACTAATCAGATGATAAATTACTTTTCCAAACATCCTACTCATTGCCTCTACTTATGTAATCAGCAGTCCACGCAAAGTTAGCAACAATCAAAGCCAAACACTAAGCAAAGCACTCATTCATTGTTAAGATCTGAAAAATGAACACAAGGATGTTTGTAGGGGCCTGTTTCAGTTCATGAGCTAAAATGACAGTAACACTATACTTTCTGTTGTTTGCTTTGGGAATATGCATTTTAAATGTTCAATCGTTTAATGGTCAATCTAGAGACAGTTGCGAAATTGTTGGTTTAAGCCTTAGATACAAGGCAAAGTGGGTTTTAAGGACACTACAACCTGTAAAAAAGGTTCTTACTTTGAAACAGGCTGCTGCCATCGGTGCAGCCGTCTTCCAGAAGGCCCGCTGTGATGCTTAGGTGCTCCAAATTAGGCTGGATGAAGCGCAGCGTTACGAACATTAATTGCCTAGTTTGTGGTTTATGTCACGTTTATGAAATTATTCATGTTTCCAGTTGTACGTTTGAGTGTTTATTGGTTAATAGTGATTTAGCGTTAGCAAAAGTTTACTTCCCACTCAAGAGGCACACACTCAAAATTGCTAATCGGCATCAGCCTGTGTGCATTATATCACATATATTACACACTCATCCTGTATATGAGTTGTAATTGGCAATTTATAAGCAGCATGTGAGCAATGAATAGATGGTTTATAACAAAGTATAATTGTGAACAGATTTAAGGACATTTTTAAGGTGCTTTTCAATGCATCTGTCAACAACTATAACTCATATAATTGCTGCTATGATACAAAGAGTTATTAAGTATCCGTTAACTGTTTATACACAAGTTACAGGAGTTATAATTAAATCAAATAACATAATAAAATAAAAATGTTACTGCAACTGCATTTTAGTGTGTTATAAAGTTATTAATTGAGTGTTTATAGAGTGCTGATAAATGCTAATTAGCGGAAGAAAATTAAGTGTGGTGATGGTTAAAAGACCAGGCAGCGTTATGGAGACTAACTGCACTGTAATTAAGAGGATGACCTCTCGAACACAAACCTCTCTCTGTATACTTCGTGAGGCACATGGTACTGACTGTGTCCGCGGCCCATGTGTGATCCCGTACCTCCCTCTATCAATGTGGAGTTTATCCAGAGTTTGTGTTTGCCTAACAGTTCCATGGGGAGGAATTTAAGTAACTGACCTTGGCGGGGATTACTTTGCACACATGGGCAGATACTGCGGCCCGTTAGGCCTATTAGCTAGTGGCCATCCCGCTGCTTTTCCATCCATGGTTTCATAAAATGACACAAGAGGTTCCATGTGCAAACAGTCCTTTGGGCATCCTCACACCCCCTGAGATACAAGACGGCTTCAAATGCGCCCTTTCTCCCTCTACACACGCCCCCCCCAAGGTGAGCTAGGGTGCCGATTGTGAAAGGGGCCAAATAGTATTAAATCAGGGGGCACCCACAAAACAAAATAATCTGCATTTATATCTGCGGAGTAAGGTTACACATGCCGCTTCTATTCCTGGGCCCTTGGATAAACACCGATTAGTCTACGGCACTGGGTGTGGGTTAAGAGGAGCTTGTTTGGTGGGCAAGCACAACACCTCAAGGTTGGCCCCACCGATCGATAGGAAACATTGCTGCACATGTGCACAGTAGCATTACTGTACACAGGTATAAAGTTGGTAGCAGCTGGCGAGTTTTAATTGAGTGTCAATGGACACGTCTACCACGGTGGGGAGATCTTCCCATGTAAGGAATGTTCCACACATAGTCCTTTTGTTAGTTTGTTTATTTCTGCATTCTGGGAGTCGGGGGGCAGACTGTGCTGATTGAAACAAAGATGCCACAGTACGTAATTAGCAATGCGGAGACCTTGCAGCCGGGCAGCTATGGTTTACTGCCTTGCTTTTGAGCGCAAGTTCAAGTTTCGCGTTCACATCTCTTATTCTAAACTCTGTTCTACAATCAGGAAAACAAATGTAGTTAGAATTGCCTGTAGAAAGTTCCTTCCCCTTTTATAGTGGCACAAAGGGGTCAGGGGTCGGCCAGAAGAGCAGCAGAGCAGGTTCGACCAAGAGGCTGTGAACAACATCATTTCGCCGAAGCCAAAAATGCTGCTTGGTACCAAAAACCCCAAACAAATTGTATCAACCACATGTTTGAAATTTTGCCAGTTATTAGTTCAAATTGATGCATTTTGTGGCTGTCCCTTTAGAGCATCTGGAAAGGGGAGTATATACATATAAATATGTTTCCCTGTTACAGACAGTTGCAGAAGGTCAAAGTAACAGCTGGTCTAACTAGTAATTTCGTCCAATCAGGACTCCTCTCAGAACTTAACACATTTAGACACTTCACTGCCATTATTCTCATTCTAGGACATTCCTGGCCAATTTAAGGCGAAATTAAAGAAAAGGGCCACAAGTGAATCTCCTCCTGAGCAGCCTGTGTTATTTGCTGCCAAAATCTCAGCAGACCCGACGGATCACATTCGATGTAAAAACCGCCTCCCGACGTCCCACAATTAACACCAACGTGTGGCCCCAAGAGCGAACCTGGGAATTTGTAGGACCCAGCAGAGCTCCCAGCCCCCGACTTCACCTGTTCGCATGCACATGTCTTTCCCCTTTCTTTCCCCACTTGGGATCGCCTTCCGTCGCCACATGATGGTGACCAAAAGCCTCATGCCCGCAACGATGCTGTCGTACGCCGGCTGCAGCTTGCTGCTGCTCTCGGCGTCCCTCGCCGGCGCGTCGCTGGCCGAGATGGTGTTCCGCTGCCCGGGCTGCACCGCGGAGCGCCAGGCGCTGTGCCCAAAGCTCACCGAGGACTGCGCGGAGATCGTGCGCGAGCCGGGCTGCGGGTGCTGCCCCGTGTGCGCCCGGCAAGAGGGCGAGATGTGCGGCGTGTACACCCCGAGGTGCTCCACCGGTCTGCGGTGCTACCCGACGCCCGACTCGGAGCTTCCCCTGGAGCAACTGGTGCAGGGCCAGGGGCAGTGCCGGCGCAGGGTGGACACCGAGACCACCACCTACAGCCAGGAGCATCGGGAGCAGACCAGCGGTCAGTCGGTTTACTGGAAACCTGGTTTTCTTCGATCAATTTTTAATGACACCGTCTAGACTGCAGCATAGTGTAGAAATATTGCATTGTCATGAAGGCAAATAGGGGGGCTGTTGCTCAATATTGAAGTTGCAGTTTGGATTTGATGTCTGCAGTGCACCCTTTGAACATTTACTGGATAATTATATGCCATTATAGAGCCCCCTTTAAGCCCTCTGCCATCAGGATTTACCCAAAGTCTTGAAATAATCTGGAGGTTTGTACTATCAGCACTTTGTTAGATCTATAATAGCGCATTAGTATATTGCTCATGTCCTTAACTATGCATTCCAGGTGTGCACGTTCTTAGCTCCTGCTGCAGCAGTGACCTATTTTATGCTTGTTGCATGAGGTATTACACCCCTGTTAAAGTCGGCGTTGCAGAAACCTGTTTAAAAGTGGCGTGAATCATCCTGGTGTGCACGGGGAGAGAGAAACAAAAGGAACAGTCACTCTGCCCAAGTTAACCTCAGCTATGCTCCAAACAGCTGGCCCTCCAGCCTTTCCCAATACCTCCCCCCCCTCCCCCCCCCCACACTCCCAAAAAAATAAAAAAATAAATAAAACTCTGTCTTTAAAACACTGGAACAGAGAACAAGGTAGTGGCCGGAGCACAGAAGACATCATAGTATTGATGTTGACGTTTCCACAGGGAAGTAGAGAGAAAGAAACACACACAGAGAGAGAGAGAGAGAGAGAGAGAGAGAGAGAGAGACAGGAATGCTGCATTGATTGGAAAAGTGGACTTTAGGCTTTGACCAGGAGAACTATAAACCGGTGTTGACAGTGACTACACTAACCCGGGTTGTCTAACTGGAAAATGAGTGGGACGACGTATGTGCAGGAGGATCACAATGAAACGTGGTGCGGCCTGAAGCCAGCGAGGCTCATGTGGTTTGTGTTTAAACAGGGACCAGGTCACAGCGAAGACGAACAAGTAAACAGCCTCATTTGATTGGGCCGATTCTGAAGCCGCAAACGCCACACGCAGTCAACGAGCGTCCGGTGGAGCCTGCTGGTGTGCGATTCCTCCTCATGTCCAAATCTGTGCTTTGTCAGAGTTTACCTCCAGGCCGACACGTGTTTACTTTGGCACTGAACTTTTGGAAGGTAGCGAAAACCGCCGGCAGACGGCATTCGGAGTAGCCCCGTTCTCTGGAAGGGCTACTTCCGTTTCCACACTGACAAAAGGTCAAAAAAATAAAAAAGCCCCACGACACATTTGTGATTTAATAATCCGCACTCGTAATGACTTAATTCCGCATTTATGTAACCTTACTCGGCAGAGTTGATTTCCGTAGCCCCCTTTGAACGATAACATCAATTACAAAGTTACATAAGAGCAAAACAGGAGAGCGAAATACTTGGATGCATCGTGTAAAGGTTTGCAGGAAAGGCAGTATGCTGGATGTCACTGTCCCCCCCCCTTCCCCCGAGGTCAGGGTCAGGCTGTGTGCTTCGCTGTGCAAGGCTGGAAGGCATTTATATTTAGTTAGATGTGTCTGTCCAAAAAGTCTTAGAAATTAGCCATTTTGGATAAAAGCCCCCGCTGCTGCACATGGGGAGAGTGATTTCTGACAAAGACGGAGGGCAGAAGAGAGCGTTGCAGTACAGCGCGTGGTCGTAAGCGAAGTGTGCCGCTTCTCGCAGGGTCAAAAGATGAAAGACGAATATGGCTAATTCAAACCGCTAAGCCGAGCTGCAGCCAAACCACTGCGCCGACTTCGAAACACGCCAACAACCCGCCCATCCACTTATGCCACTTGGTCTTTCTAATCTAAGTTAATGAACTTGCTGTTGGTGTTACAGATGATTGCTGTCAGTCTCCTGCTTTCCGCTTGGCCCGGGCTCGAGACTACACAGACTTGATTTCCTGTCGTGAATTCCTCTCGGAGACACAGCAAAAAGAGGACGCAGTGAAATCCCTGATGGAAATCGGCTCACGGGGACTGAGAGCAAACGTAAACGTTCTGGCTGCCGTCCACTGCGTCTCCTTCCCTCCGGGAATTAATATGTAAATCACGACTAATGGTTGCGGCTATAATTATAAGATTAGTGCATTCCTGCTTTGTGCAATATTTTAAAAATATCTCTGAATGCAGCAACTTGATGGCTGCATTGCTGATAATATGGTCTCGACATCACGCCCCTGCTGAAGCTGATGGAGGTACAGATGCAGATATTACTGTGACACTTCTAACTCAGCAAATAGCTCTGTGACGTTCCTGTGGTGCCCAGTCGCAGCTCAAAGGGTTAACCCTAACATGAAAATATGAAATTGCGCCTGGTCAAGTTGAAAAAGACCAAAACCAAATCCTGTTTGCTCAGATTCCCCCCCCCCTCGTGCCTTTAGCGCCTGTGTGCGTCGCTGCGAGGTATCCTGGGACAGATGGATATTTGATGGTGACGAGCCAGAGATGGCTAAGAGCAGATCTTAAAATCTCCACGTGAAATCACCAGGGCGTCCCTGTGATGTGGTGAAAATAGGAGCAGGAAATGAGATACCCTTATAGAACTTGTGTTCAGTAAATAAGGGTCAGACATGAACCCAAGAACTGATTAACATGGGTAATTGTAAGATCTCAAACTAACGCCCACAACCTTTCCCTCTACCCTCTCTGTTTATGCACAGTGTCACTTGATATTCCGTTCCCACAGAAACCTGGACCCAAATAAAGGTTCCTTTAATCAGATTGGATAGGCGTTTGGTTGTTTTGACTGAGATCATACAGACCTTGAGAGGGAACAAGCAGACCCAAACAGAGCTCGCAGTTGGTTGCTTGAATGTCACATGAATTAGAAAAAGTGGCGTGAGTGCAACGGGGGCCCATTCTCTATTATGAGGCCCTGTAAATTGCTTTGTTTCAGTGTTAATCTAGCATAAACCTATCCAGAGTCAGTTTTGCACATTGGCATATAGAAAGGGAAAGCCTTGAGAAGTCCTTTGTGTCAGTACCGTTATAAAAGTCGTTGTGGAGGGGTCAAATTAGGTGGAAAGAAAAGTGGAAAAACCGCGGTACAATCTGTGCCGCTGAAATAACATTGTGAGCTAACAAGGGGCATTCCTGTGTACCTGCGGGGGCATCCAGGCGAAGCCCGGAGGACTAAAATAGCTACGAGATAATCCCCCCAACCCAGGCTTCTCCAAAAACAGGGGCATTTGTGCCATCCCCCCCCGCCCCCCCCAGGCGTCGACTTCACATGTACCTGTGCCAAGAATCTCCTCCTGCCTATTGAAGTCCAGAATAACTTCCCACCCTGCGTTTTAAGATTTAAGACAATGCAAACACGGTCTGAAATGCTACTGACACTGGAGGGGAAGGGACTGTTTATGAACGCACTTGACTTTGCGATACCGTGGGTTTGACATGTGTTTGGATGTCAGTCTGCAAATCCTCTGTTTACATTTCCAACTGTGCACGGCTGAGGTCTAATTTCTAGAACCCCCCCCCGTCCTCCACCTAACAATGGAGGTGAGAGAGGTGCGGGTGGAGGCAAACAGTCCTCTACTGCTGTACCAAAGGTCGTAGCAAGCCATTCAATGGTTTTTGAGACATTTCACTAAAAAACAAAAACGTCAACCTCATGGTGGTGCTAGAGGAAAAGTTTGGGGATCATCAAAGCCAGTAGGATTCACCCTTTGGGGACCGTGAATGTTAGTAGAAAATGTCACTGTAATCCATCTAATTTTATTGTAGTTTTACTGCTCCGTGATTTTGCTGTAAAGAAAAAAAACACACCTCTTGCCATAAATAATGGGCTTAAATGGCTTACTGGCACTGGTTACTGACAGGTTGACACGGTTACCAAAGATTCAAATCCATTCCTAGCTAATGCCTTTTCATTTCCAAGAAAAAGGCAGTGGACTGTGGGAATTGAGCCCTGATCTAATTCACATGTCCTTCACCGTCTTCAGTTAAAAACCATGTAAGCTCAATTTAAATCTCCCTGCTCTAATGTTGAAGGATAAAATCCGTGTCACGTGTCCCGTCACCTTTTAAAAAGCCAAGCGGTCATCACCTTAGAGACGTTTTGGAGGCACAAGGTTTTCACCCAGCGACCGCCACGCCACCATTGTAATAAAACAGCGAGTATAACCCAAGAGTTTTCATACCCTAAGAGGTTTTGCACTCTCTGCGTCCACTCACATCACTCATGTCTCTCGCACAGGGGTGGAGAATGATCATCAGTGGTAGCACGTGATGCCCTGCACGTTTGATGTGTTCCAGCTTGCCTAGGTTAATGCCCCAGTTTAGGTCCCGTACAATCGAGTTCACCCAGCGTTGTCGGCAGAGACCGAGATGCCTGGCCTCGGATGCCGCGGTGTGTACGTACGTGCCAGAGCCTGCCCAACCCCTGCTTTTAGATGACTGTTGCGGGCCAGAAAGCCTGAAAGGTAAACATATCTGCACTCTGCTGAGTTTGTGTTTCTAGGAAAACAGTCCCACTAGGCCTTGTAATGGATGGTGGACCGCAGCTGACTGACTAGTCACGGTGCCTTTCATCAAAGTGGCACATGTCCTATTTCACACCTCAGAGCTGCATTAAAAGCCACATTGAGAGAGAGAAGATGTGTTGGTATTTTTTTTTTTACAGATTTCCACATTACGACTTTTAAAGGGATAGTTCAGTTTGTGTGCAGTTTGAAACCCTTGTGAACAGGTATGATGATATATGATGATACAAACAGTTAAACTACTGCAACGATATAAACAAAACATATAAAATTAATATATTCATAAAGTTATTTCCCTAAGTATGAAAGTCTGTTTTCTGACCCACTTACTGAATACAGGCTGTTCCAACTGCAACACAAGCTAACATGTTCAGGTTTTACCACACTGTAGATACATCAAAAGCCACTGACTTTCGTTTAAATTTCAAACATAATGGGCGCTAATCTTTTTGTTGTTGTTTTTGTCTTGCATAGCAACAACGCAACTAGCCAATCACAACTCCACATAAAACATGTAAAAGTTCCATTTAAAGTCCAATTGAAAGTCACTGACACTTTAATTTGTGTTTTGCATTACATTGAAGCTTCACATGTTGGTAACACTATTTTATGAATTCATATCTTCATCCCAATAGTTTCCTTGAAAGACTTTTATGAAATTATGTGAAACTACAGGACCCATTAAATCGAAGGGTTACCCAAATGCTCGATGTGCAGTGAAAGTGAAAGCTTTTGAAGCTGATTTCTCTACTTTTGAAAGAAGCCCACTAACTTTGGTCAACTCGATTATAAGAAAGACATCACGTCCTTGAGTTTGCTGGACAATAAACTAAGGGTCTATTTGAAGGGAAATAGGATGCAGCGAGAATGCTGGCGCGCTTGGATCTTTCCTTTTTCAACCTTTCCATTCTCCGCGAGCCGGCCACATCTGCCATTTGCTCAGTTGACCAGAATCTGGACAATCAGACATGACACTTCTGGCTTACGTGCCATCTGGGAATTCGACATGGATCAGATATAGAAAGGAAGCCTCTCAGGCCATTGTGTGAGGATTAACTCAAGCAGTAGACTGGACAGTAGGCCTACTGCTTTGTTGATATTGCTGATCCCAAGCCCACCGCTGTGGAACGGCTTGGGCTGCAGAGGCTTAGTGCCCCCTAAAAGTGGGGTCCTGACCCTCTGTGTTTGTGTGTGCGCGCGTACGTTAGAGGGGGATATCGCTGTTTTCGCTTGCTTATAAATGGTGCTTTCATGTGTGTGTCCACATGCACCCAAACTGTGTATTGGAGTGAGCATCTCAGGTTTCCTCAGAAGAGAGGGAGTGATGGTATTGCACTTGGATACTGTGGGGATTATGTAAGACGGCAAAACAAAAGGCACCCCGGCCGCCAATATTCCTGAGTGTGTCGTGTGTGTATATATGCTCACACACACACGTGAGCACACACACACACACACACACACACACACACACACGTGAGCACACACCTGATATCAGTTGACTTTTGCCCCCTTTTTGCGAGGAAACACAGTCTTCAAAGGAAAGCCACAGAGAGCACGGTGGAGCGTCATAGGGGGAACTGAAGTCCAACAACACCAGATCTATCTGATGGCGCCAGCACCTTGTTATTGCTTCGTTTGGAATTTCCTTTCTCCCGTTCTCTCTTAGGCCTTTTGTAATCATATTCTACAACCGGATGTCAAATTTACCTCTTGCAGAGTGCAGAGAATGCCTCTCCAGTCCACCAGCACCACCAGTAACGCGCGCTCACTTTCTGTCCTACCTTTAAACAAGTCTGCACGTTACAGCTTGGCCCTCGCATAACTACGAACTATCCACTTACCGGCCCGACTATTTGACCTTCCCTGCTGTCTGTGCTTATATAAGAAAATCAGTGAAAAGAAGCAGTCATATTCACCATTTGAAACATTATTCTTACTGGCAGAGATGCGCTCACGTTGCTCTCTGTGGAATTTGCATCATGTAACATTTTCTCATCCGAAATCAGCTGCTTTGGAATGACGCTCCTCTTCCACTCCCTCCCTGTCAACCCCTCAACCCCGAAGTATGCTCTGTTGTCAGAAACAACATTTTGGGTTGGACCTGGTGGCCTCTCACATTGTTTGCTCCATCTGTTTGAAGAGAGTGGGTTTTTTTTTTTTTTTTAGGTTGATGTTTAACAAGACTCCAAGGAGAGAGGATCCGGTCAAACTCAATGAAAACCACCTGGAGGAATCACGGGATGGCCAGAGACTGTTTGACATCAGTGAAAGAAACAGAACACGCAATGCATTTGTTGTTGGATAGGGGCAGTGGGAGGTTTGCTACATAACTAAATATGAATTCCTTGTTCTTTAAGTTAATCCTGCAGACTTAAATCCATAAACAGCTATCCTTCTTAGTTAGTGTTGTACAGTGGTGGCACTGGCACTGGGCTTGCAGCACAGTCAGGTGGCACACGGGACCAACTGTGAGGAACACGAAAGATTTTAAAGTGATAAATTGCGCATTTTTGGTTTCTTAATACTGAATGTCACCTTATAACATCCTTTAAATTAATTCATTCATGGATTGCTGGCTTTATTTTTGATTGTTGTAGGTTGACGTACTGTCCTTGGTGTTTTAATTGTCAGGCAGGATTCAAGATGCTGAGCGGCTCAGTTGTTGCGTCATTCGGATCTGAACCACTATTGTCTATTTGAAATTCTCGAGTTTCATCTATGCAGTGATTTTAAACCAAAAAGTAATGCACCTTTGGCTGTCCCAGTACCGAATTCCACATTATAACATCCTTTTAATGCATTCATAGGTAGCTAGCAAGTGGCATTTAGGTTAGAGGTTTTCACAGGCCAAAACTTTTACCCCTTTTGGTCAAAGTTTCCTGCACTTCACAATTCACTCTCTGGCCTCCAAAGCCCAGACATTTTCTGCGATGATTACGTAGCACCAGGCGATCAGAGGCGACAGCTAGAAGCTGGTTGGATCCACTCAGGAATCAGATGTACTGATAACCCATGAGACTGAATACAATTTCGACCTGTGGAGACTTTAAATATATGCTGAATTCATCATGCAGTCCTCATACAGGTTTTATAGTGGTGTAAAACCTTCAATGTCTGATGATTTACTTCATTTATCACCACTTTAAACATCTGCTCATGAAATAAAATCACAGTAGTAAGGGAAAAAAATCAACCATGGAAACCCGACTGTGACTAAAGTTCAGCCGTGGCCAACTTTTCTCAGCCCACAAGCTTGTTAACGGAGCTGCATGTGGTTACTTTGCTCTATGAGAAAGGAAAGGATTGCAGTGATTCATTGATTGTGATCTGATGCAGTTCAGAGCACTTTAACAGTGGTGTGGACACTTCAGCGCTTCTCGCGGGGGGGGGGGGGGGGGGGGGGGGGGGGGGGGGGGGGGGGGGGGGGGGGGGGGGGGGGGGGGGGGGGGGGGGGGGGGGGGGGGGGGGGGGGGG